>JAECUM010031187.1:0-40577 GCA_016617855.1 Megalonaias nervosa
CACTTACACTATCTATACCATCCATTATCCCACACACTATCCAAAACACCTGTGTTCGCTTAGAGTGTAAGAGAAGGAGCTTAAAGCAAACAAAACGTATTCTCAGACATCTTACCTACTCTCCAACATCCCATAAAATACTATCCATTACACCATCTATACCATCCATCACATCCACACACTATCCAAAAAACGCCCTGTGTTCGCTTAGAGTGTAAGAGGAGGAGATGAAAGCAAACAAAACAAACTCTCACACACTTTATATACCATCCAACACACCATAAAAATACTATCCAATGCACCATCTATACCACCCATCACCACTCGCACTATCCCAAAACGTCCGGAATAGCTTATATCATCCAACATCCCAATATCCCACATATATAATCCAATATCCCCATATCATCTAACACCCCTTACACACACACACACACACACACACACACACACACACACACACACACTATTACAATTGCCCTGTGTTAGCTTAGAGTGTAAGAGAAGGAGATGAAATCTCACAAACTTACTATCCCGCACACCATAAAAATACTATCCATTACACCATCTAGCGCATATTCAGATCAGCCACTTGCAACACTGTTCCTAACTAATCCGCTTGAATGGGGTCAGCCACTTGCAACATTGTTGCCATTGTTTCCCCAGAGTTCAGTACCTTGACGTCACCCTATCCAATTCCCCTTGTCCCATACAGTCCCATCATGTTCAACTCCTATCTAGTGCTCCAGATAGTCCCACCATGTTAAATTCCCATTATCCCTATGCAGTCCCAATCCCATCTGAAATTCCCCTTGTCCCTAGACAGGCCCAATATATTGTTGCTATACATTCCCTATGCTAAATTCCCATTGATCCTAGACAGTCCAAATCCCTTGTCGCGATGTTAAATTTCCCTTGTCCTAGACAGGCCCACCCATCTGAAATTCCCCTTGTCCCTAGATAGGCCCAATACATTGTCACTATACATTCCCTTTGTTAAATTCCCATATTGCCCCCCAAGTGTCCCACAATGCTAAAATAACATTTTTCCTTATATAAACTCATATTGCCCTATAGCATCCCACTCTATTACTTTCAGTAGATTGCAGTTACTGCTTAATATATGGTATTTCGATTGCTATTTCTCGTAAAGTTTGCAAACGCTTGTGCAGCTGTAGACAAAGAAGCAACAATGTATTTGAAAGAGTCGTATCGTTTTCAATTTAACGTTAGTCTTTATTTATTAATAATGACTTTTAATACCTCTTTCGCTACCATTTTGTGCAACAACTACTAATTTATTGTCTACTCATTTCTTACATGTTTTAAAATCTTTGAAATTATTATTCAAATGCCTTCGTATCTGGATATCACGATTTATTGTATAAGTTGTGAAATAGCTGGCTCAGTTGATTTTAATGGATCACCTTTTTTCTTGATTTGGTTCTTTGTGACTAGAAATTGTCTCTTGGTAGGGTCGTTCAGCTTGTGTTGAAATTTCCAGTTTATGTTCAGTAGCGTTTCAACATTGAAATATAATCATCATTAACTCGCTTGAGTTTGTACTCATTCGCTATTCAAGAGCTGTTTATTTTTTATTTTAGTTTGTTTGAATTTTTATTGTTTTTTGGGTTTCTTGTAGGGGTTGGGATGGGGGGGTGTAATTATTTCTATCGCCTTTTTCTTCTGGCATTAAACACAGTTAAACTGAAATATCCATTTTTATCAACACTTCAACATTCATGTTAGTTGGCGGACTGAATGTGAACTTCAACAGTTATTTCAAATACAGAAGTTCCCTCGCCATCACCATTTATGATGGCATTATTATACAATGCTTGTATAAAGCTCACTATAGCTCATGTTAAATTGTTGTGTTAAACCATATCGACGTTAACTAAATATCATCTTATCATATTAATAGAATGTGCAGCAGTGCCGATGGTAAAATAGTTGCAAATTCTTTTCTTACTATTTCTCTATTGTCTTTAGACATTATCGTTATTTTTCATAGGATTCTCGTATCATTACTTTTGATCACGCTACATTTATATTCAAAGGTGCAGTAGCGATCATGTAGTTTGTCAGTACCATATTCACAATTATTTGTCGCCCTCTTAATTTTAATGCATACCAGATATTTAAACGAATAATAATATGCAGTGTAATTAGAAAAGAAGAGTTTGAATGTGTATTAAATATAATTATCTAAATATTAATATAACCCGCCCTCGCCCCACGGTAATGCATAATGGTTGACAAATATACAGATATTTCACTTGTAGCAGTATTAGATAGTTCTTACATTTGCAATATATACGAATATATTATCTCTGGCACCAGTAGTAGTAGTAGTAGCAGCAGCAGCAACAACAGCAACACGAATGGTTGTTTTGTGGCATCTGAACGAGGCATGTGCATCTTCACCCAAAGTGAGGGTTAGAAAAGTGGTTTTTAAAGCCACACCCTATGATGTAATAAACAGATACACTCAGGTCGCGGGCTGTTGTTTGCAATTGCATCTACCTGATCTACACTTGTAAAATTAGTGAAATAAAAACAAAAATCATGCATTACATCAAATTCAATTATATGAAACTGACGACGTTGATCGTGTGACTGGATTGTGTTTTGAAAGCAAAATAATCATATACGGTTGTAGGCTGTGACCATAATCAGAGACATTTTGCATGAATATAAGACGAATCTTATATATATATATATATATATATATATATATATATATATATATATATATATATATATATATATATATAATTTTTATTAGAACAGTCTCGAATATCTCGCGGTCATCCCTTTGCTGCGGTCTTAAAATATGGCAGCGCCTTTAAGTTCGATGCGTCAATTGCGCAAGAGGAGTTTTAAATAAATCGAGAAATTGTTTTTAAATGCCGAGAAAGAAGCCGTTCAGTGGCAAGCAAAAAAAGCAACAGCTGAAAGAAAAACGAAAGACTAACCAGGGTTTGTGACATTTTAAATGAGTTTTTAAAATCCAGAAAAATTGCAAAGTTGATGAGAAAGATTGCTAATCCTGTGAAAGTTGTCTGCCATTTTCTAGGGATAACAAGCCAGATTTAAAATTTCATCTCAGGTTGATAAATATGGTATTTTTGAGACGTTCAGAGCATCAGAAATAACAAATTAGCAAACAAAATATAATCCTTTTCATGGGTTTTGCTCATAGCAAGTGCAAACGACATATTTTTATTACCAGCAACAAAAAAAAAATTCTCCAAAAAGTGAGCATTTTTGTACAGCGTATATATTGAATACAAATCCAGTAAAGGAATGCTTTTTGGGGTTAATTAATTAAATAGTCACTAGAGAATATAAGCAGACTGGTCTTCAAGTATATTTTACAAATGTACGTGGATAAAGGAAATTTTGGGGAAATGTGCCTCGGCTATGTCTATGTGTGTGTGTGTGTGTGTGTGAGATTTGGATTTTTAACGTTGCTTTAACAATTTTTCAGTCCTATCGCTATGCCGCAGACATGTAGCATGATGTCCCACCCAGTCACATTATCCTGACACCAGGCCGACCAGTCCTAACACTAACCACTTAATGCTGAGCGCCAAGCGAGGCAGCTGTTAGTACCATTTTTGTAAGTCTTTGGTATGACTCGGCCGGGGATCGAACCCACGACCTCCCGCATCCGAGGCAGACGCTCTAACCACTAGGCCACCGGAGCGGTTTCTATGTCTGTGTCTATGTCTGTAAATACATTGACTCAGTCACACTTGACTATTAGCAACGGGTGGTACGTGGTCAAAGATAAAGACGGAAGTGATAGGACAGTCAGAAGAGTAATGATAGGAAAGGCAGAAATAAGTAAAAGAGTGTCAGTGTCTAAGGCTAATACAGAATATGCAGCTTTAATTACTCCAAATTTACAATGATGATTGGATGTCCAATCTAAAAGCCAAATTATGTGAAAGGCTTGTCTTTCTTCGTGTTTTATTCATGTGAAAGTGAAAAACAAAAGGGATTGGTAACATCCACCTCCTTACTTTTAAAAAAAATCTATAACGAAAAAGTAACAAGACAATCCAGGTATTTAGTACTTATTAAAGCCTACCTGTATGAGATTTTTTTTACACCAATTCATCTAAAATTATTGTTCATATGAATGCAGGTTTACATAAATATTTTTTTTCTCTAATATTTCCTATGAAATGTTAAATACAGTACTGTATAAACCTTTTATTTTTATTTTTTTATTTTGTTGTTGCTTTATTGCACAGTTAGATTGTACAGGTATTTTTTGTCATAACAATATGAACTTATTTCTTAAACAGTATAAAATAATGATAAAATCACAGACAAATGAAGATATTTATGCAGCGGGTATGGATGCTACAACAACTTGAGCTGTAAGTGGCCTTAAAAACTTTTAAAGTTATTTTTTTTAATTACGGGGAGGGGTCTTATTCTTCTAACAGAAAACATCTCATCTCATCTGTGAAGACACATGCACAAATGTATATTAATCTTTTCTACTACATTAATTTCATATCTGAAGGTATCAAGCGGGTTTGATAATATTTTGTAGCAGTAATAATAAAAATAAATTGCTTGGTTATGGATAGCGGTAGCAACCATATTTATAATCAGTGAGTATATAGTTGCTACCAAAGGAGTCTGACATTTTCGCAGTATAGTACCTTACAGTAAATCACCTTATATGTACTATAAATGTATGTATATTTATTGTATTGATAAGGTGATTTCATGCTGTCGCAGATTTCATTGTACTTTATTGATAAAACATCGTACTTCTGTGGTTTCTACCTCTACCTGTTGCTGAAGGGAGAGAACTGACAAGCATTTCCAGTTAAAGATGAGACGGGGGGATGTTATAATACAGCTGTATTCCCACGAAACGAAGATAAGTACCATAAAGTTCTTGACTCATTCCGCATTTAGATATATAAATAAAACCTCTCCCGCATGAAACCCTCCCTGATCCACATTCTGTGGGTTTTGCAGGAAAATTTGTCTCTTAGCCATATCAAATTCTTACCAATACAGTCCTACCCACTTATATCGACATCATTTATATCGACAAGCCGCCTATTTCGACAAAAAAGCAAAGTCCCGTTCCCTTGGTCTACTATTACTACCAAAATTGTCATGCTTATATCGACGTCGAGATAAAAAATAAACGTACATGTCGACAGAAGCCCTTGGTCCCAGCTTGAACAAATCCTTTGTTTTCTGATCATTTATGTTGACAAGCTGCCAGTTCCAACCCATACTTTGTTCAACAATTAGTTGATCTTGCCGCCAGGTTTTAATTTTACCGCCTTATCATTTATGTCGACCAGCTGCCAGTTCCGACCCATACTTTGTTCAACAATTAGTTGATCTTGCCGCCAGGCTTTAATTTTCTCGCCTAATCAATTATGTCGGCAAGCGGCCAGTTCCGACCTGTACTTTGTTCAATAATTAGTTGATATTGCCGCCAGGCTTTAATGTCGCAGTCGGATACAAAAACCCCCAAAACAGGCTTTTGTTTGGTCCGATAAAGTTGGCCTCTTGTGGCGACTTAAATAAAAGCAATGAAACCTGATCTGATTCTTGCATTTTCCAAAGTGATCGGTGATTAAAACAGGTTTATTTTGCTGTGAAATTTTCCTTTTTAACTTTATTTTTATTTATGATGGCTACCAATGGCAGTGTAAACGCAGATTAAATTTACAGTCTCTGGAAACTAAATATCTGGCTGTTAAGGGAAGTTGAGGGTGGGGCATCTCGCAAAGATGTCTGTGAAAATTTTTAAATGTATTGAGCTGACATTGTTACAATATTGTATTGTAAGAATCAGTTTCTTTTAATACCTCATTAGCATGTGTCAATGTATACAATATTATGCCTTCATTAATCATATCAGCCGCATATCTCTTGTTTGCTTTTATGTACTTTTCACGATGACTTCTGTAACTAAATACAGGTACTGTTTAAACCAACTTGTTGACAGGTTTCCATTTCCCTGTGAATAGCCCCATCCCCTTGGTAGCCTCAGTAAGATGGGAACAGGCTGACCAAAATCTAGGCCAATTTAAGTACATGTACTCGAAGCGTGTAAATAACAACTATGCAACCATGTGCTTAAGCCGACAGTAATCATAGTGAATGTTTTTCGTATCAGGATGTGACCGATGCAATATTTTATTGTGGATTTTATTACACAAAGGTAACCAAAATGTAATTTGTCAATATACAAGTGTATTTGACACTGTTTTTGTCTTCATGTAATCAAAATTTGCATTGTTTGTTTTCTCAAAGTGTAAATGCTACTCAATGACGACAGGTCACCCCTTACTGACGAATTTAACTGGTATCTTTTTTTCAGACCCCCCCCCACACACACACACTTATCTCGACATCTGCCTATGTCGACAATATTTTCCTCGGGCCCGAGGATGTCAACATAAACGGGTAGGACTGTAACGTATAGTTTCAAACAAAAGCCAAATGGTTTCCTTTGCGTAGGTTATGACATAATATTTTCCAGCTATTCATGAAATTATCCAATCAAAGTTAAAAGAATGGGAGCCCCGTAACAAGGGGTACCCTCTCTGTACAAAAATAGTAAAATGGCGCCCCCTAGTTACGTTGTTATCACTACATTTTCAGAAAGGTGCCTGAGTTCCATGGAATTTGTAATTATTACATATAATAAGGTCACATAAAAATGTACAAATGAAACATTCTTGAATGTTTAAGGTTATTGTTAATGCACGATTCAGTACAGGTGGGTGGGGTTACTAGAAGCATCAAAATATGCTCAAAAACTGAAATACCCACATAAATACACATATTTTTAACATAACACTAATGAAAATGAATGTGTTATAATTTGTTTGAATAATGGTTGAAAAGCAAAATAATCTTTGATTTATGTGATTTTATTCAAAATTTTTTCTATTTTTTGCACAATCCATGTATTGAAGTCATTTGGTTGTACTTGATTGGACAGCTAGTAGAAAAGGCAAATCATAATATTTTCATAGAATGAAAGTGTAAAGTATTAAAGTACCAAAAGTGTTCAACATTATATTATATATTTACTTTAACTTTTAATAATATAGATTCTGACAAATTAAAAATAAAATAAATCTTGGCAGACTCTTCCTCTATCCTTGTGACTTACTTCTTGCACATATGATCCCTTTTCAACTGAGTATATAGTACTTGTGGATCAGGACATCTCCCTATTTGAATTTTTTTATACTAATTCTCAGATTCCTGTTGTGCCACAGAAAATAGTATAATTTAAGGGAAGCATTAGCAGATGTATGAAATGCACCATAGTCATCTGAAAAAGAATTTTTCCCATTATTCTAACTCTTTTTGAGATCCTCATTCAAAATAGACATTTTTAAGCCACATGGAATGCATTCAGTGCTAGACTCTAATTATAACAACAGTTACTCAGCTTTTCCAGTCTTAAGAAAATGGGATGTTTGTGTGTGGCTTTCCTTCCATCTTTTACTTTGCTTTGTATGTCAACTATGTCTTTATTTACTTGAAACACACAAGTATGTGATATATACACTGAAAATATATTTAATATCAGTGTATCCCCAAGGGGTGTAAGATTGTGAGTCAGAAATTCCATGGTGTTTAAGCGGGGGCTTGGGTTGAATAAGAAACGTACCCTGATGTCAAAACTGGGGGGTCAGAGTAAAAATCTGGGGGTCTCTGACGCACAAATGAGGGTAAAGGGAGAACCTGTAATATATTCTGGCTTCTTATATTCATAGTCTCATTCCAGAGTATATTATTTTAAATTTTAAGTTGTAACTGATTCATCATTTATCATACCTATTCAGCAGAGTAAAATCAAGTAGAACTGAGTGATATCATTACATGAATTGTGCTAGAAACTGGTAAAAAAAATAAATAATTTGGATCCAAATAGCTTAAATCAAAATTTGTTTTGGCTTATTATTATTAAAAAAATTACAAATCATAATATCAGGGTGTACACTGATATATACACCAAAAACATGTAAATAATTGTGTATTTCAGCGTGTATTTTGATACATGTCAGTTTTGAATGTATTTGTGTGTTTCTAGTAACTGTGTGGGGGATGGTACTCTGGTTGTGTTGAAATGGCTCAAATTATGGTAATAGGGATGTCCATTTCTTTCAGTTAAGCAGTGTGTGTGTGTGTGTGTGTGTGTGTGTGTGTGTGAAAGATTAACTTATGGTAAAAACAATTCCATACCTTTCTGTCCTCAGACTTTGATGCAGTATACAGCAATATGGAGACTATATGTAGTGAAAATGAAATGCCTCTGATTCATATGAATAATCCATTTTGTGACAAGGAGTGGATTTTGAATAAAACTTGGAAAAATTGAACATGAGCTGTTTTCTGCAGATACTATTTGAAAAAATAATATGGATTCTGGTCAGTCCTTAACAATCTTAACAGTAGTTCTAACAAAGGTATGAAGACAATAACACAGTTCTCCATGTATTTTCTTAATACATGTAATATAAATAATAATAATGACATAATTTTAGTCCCACACATTATGATGTTCCCCAAACTGAAGAGTGTGGAATATTCATATTCTCTGCTCACGTTTCTTTCTGTAAATGTTGAACTGTGTACAACAATTGGTAATTCAGGTTTCTGAACATTATTAATTAACGAAAATTGTGTTTAAATTTCTGACCACTTTCTAGGTGCCTTTGAGTTCCAAGGCAAAATGTAAAAAATCTAAGCCTTTAGTCTTATATTATCCCTTTATGTAGAAAACCACCAGCTACATTAAACTGCCTCCTTTATACTGTTATAATGCACCCATGTCTTTACAAATGACTGCACTGTACAATGATGAAACTAATTTATCCAGTGTTATACACAAAACAACATTAATAACTAGTGAACACAGATACAGAAAATGTCACTTTACAAGATATCCAACTCACTCAAGAGTCACTAAATCACCAATAATATGTAAATAACTAATTGCACAAATAAGTGTAAACTCTTTCCCTCTGTGTGGCCTATTCGACACAGTGTAGAATCCATTGTGGAAAAGCACAGGCATATATACATGAATACATGTCATATTCACCATCATTAAGCATGTTGCACTATACTTCATTTGACATCCACCAGAACTGAACTTGTATCTTGTAAAGTATACAGCTTATCATATATCTTACCTTATCAGTTTGTAATTTTGTTAGAATTTGTATTTTTCTTAATTTGATTCACACTATTGTTTTACTGGAACGTTGAAATGACAGATTTTTAATTTAATAGTATCTAACTTTAAATCCATTACGTACCATATGTGATATTTGACTATACCACACCCACCACTCATTAAGTTAATTCATATTACCAATAGCCCGAAAATAATTCAGTAGCCAAGGTTACTGTGATACTTTAGCTCCCATGCTACATGTATGATAGTAATTTGTTTACTAAAGTTGGGTTGGAGAAAGACACATAGATTTTGTAAAAATTCCAACTGGAATTTCTGCACTACAATTGACAAAAAAATGGGCATGTTTTGGCATTGGCAATGGAGCTAAATTCTAGCCCCCCAAAACAGGCCCCCACCCCCCAAAAAATATGTGTACTTCAACAATGTAATGAATTGGCCATGATAGTTATCCCCCTCCCCCCAGCTATAAGGGTCAATGTTTTACATTATAAGACATACTTGGTTATGAAGCCAATTAAGTAAATTGGCTCTGTCTTTTTAAATTTCACTGATCGTATATTGTGCTATTCCATGGCCATAGACAATAAATTCAGACTGTGGTCACATGATTGTTAAAAAAGTTATTTCTTTGCACCATTCAATCTGCATTTGCTATAAATATTTTATATTTTGTCATGTGTGTGTGTGTGTGTGTGTGGGTGCACAAAACTGAAGATAGTTTTAAACAAATGGAGGGTCGTAGAAGCTGGAAATCTTACTACTAAGAACTCTGTAGTTTAATGTTTGACTTTGATCCACCTTCAGCTACAGGATCAGAAGGGTGGAAGCCATGAGATTTGTACAGGAATGTCAGTAATTCTCATTATCATTGTTTTCCCCAGGGTTGTTTATCATCATTTTCCCAGAAGGCTATTATTTCAACCCATGATGTTGTAAAAACTGCATATATACAGTTCACCAGTGTTGATATGTTCTAGTCTTTTTTCGCAGTCCTGTTAGCATTATTCTATTTTAATAAACAAACTTTAACATAAAAGACCTTATTCCAATAGGGATAGGGTGCTGTCATGTAAATTTGAAACTATATGACATTTTTTAAGATCTTTAAATCTTGTATTACTTTTGTTTTTTATTGTTGATATGGTATTTTTTTCTGGAACAGGCATGTAGAGAAATTGCTCTTATTTATACACAATAGATTTTGAAAAGAAAATCAGATTTTACTGGTTTAAAAGTAAACATTACAAGAAAATGCAGTGGTCTTCATTTATAACCTTCACAGTCTAATGATAATAATATACAGATCATCCCACCTTTGATTACTTTTGTATAAGCTCCTTATTTTCTCACTCGAACACAAAATATAAAAATATTTTTCATCTGCTTTACATTTTCATCATTATTTGCCTTGTTTTTATCAATTTCTCTTGTAAAGGAAACGTGCAGATATTTCATGTTTTCTTTTGTTTTTGGTGTTACGTGATAGATTTGTTTTTTAGGTTCTTTCTTCCCCTGATAGAGTGTGTGTGTGTGTGTGTGTGAATTGGATTTTTAATATACCTTTAAAAAAATTTCAGTGTTACTGCTATGATATCTGCAGTGTGGCAGTTTATAGTAATGTCTAGCACTGGGGCATCATGCTACAGAAATGTAGCATCATGTCCCATCCAGTCACATTATCCGGACTCCAGACTGACCAATCCTAACACTAAACTCTTAATGCTGAGCATCAAGTGAGGCAGTTGTTAGTGCCATTTTGTAAGTGTTATGACTTGGCCAGGGTTCGAATCCCCTGATAAATAACAACTTGTTTAGCTCAAAATGTTTGGAAACCTTTGCAACTGTTCCATTTTACCAATCTTTTGTTTACATATAAAGAAGACCGCCTCGCAGAGGATGGGAAAGTTCAGGTAGTTGCTGCTGCTGATGACGATGATGATGATGATGAGACACCATCCAGTTTCACAAACAAGCCAGTTGTTCAGAAGATAAACCAGCAGCCTGTAACAAAACCTGGAGAAAAGTTTGATCCCAACAGGTAAACAGTTTTGACAGAACAGGTACAACCGGTCATATGAATCTTGCAGAACAAAACAAAATCTATATAAAATTTTGTTAAAATGCTGTCTTTTATTGTCTGATAGAACCACCAAAATAATTTCATGAATGATTATTTGTCATAACCAGAACAAGACAAAATGTTGAAAGTTATCTACCACTGTATGTGGATCTTCTACATTAATGCTAGGAAAATTTGACTTTAAAGAGAATCACCTTTTCTAGTCCATACTTCTTGATTTACTGTTTTAACTAGTCTTTGTTGCATGGTTTACAGGCAAGATATTTAATTTAATGAAAACATGCAGCCTGCAGTTTTTAAAATTCTCCAGTAAACATGGGCTAACATAAACTGCATTTCATTTTGTATTCCTCACTAACATACAAAACTCAGTTACTTGTGTAAGTATTTGTTTTTTATATCATTTTATGACCCACGTTAACATGTGTTTTCTTTCTTCAGGTATCGTCTTCACTTTTTCCGTGAGAATGATGATGACATTGCAAAAAAAAAGCAGCTTGCTAGAAAACCGTTCCGGTCTCTACCAGAGGTGTGTAATTGACATAGACACATAAATAACCTCTGCTGCTTCAAGTTTTTATGAATTCATTGCTATTGATATTTTGTTCGCATAGCAAATAAAGGAAATATTACAACGGTTGGAAAATTATTATCTGGAAAAAACTTGTTTCCAATTTTAAATTATTTATAAATACTGTCTTATAAATATTTGTACACAGTATTTCCAGACATTGAGGACACTTGTAAGAGCTATAATAACCTTATGATATAAGGGTATGCTGTTTTGACTGGGTCATTAAGGCTGATAAAGAAGTTGACTGGGTCATTAAAGCTGATATACTGGGTTGTTAAGGCTGATAAAGAAGTTGATCATGTCCATTGTGATGGGAAGCATATTTCAAACAAGATTGCCATAAATATTACACACATTGTACATATGGGTAAGGCCCAGTGATAAAAACACATTTATGTGATGTGTTGAAAGAAATTGGATCTGCAATTGCTGAGATCACATTAAATCATTAATAGCTGAGATCACATTAACTCATCAATAGGTGAGATCACATTAAATCAGCAATAGCTGAGATCACATTAAATCATCAGTAGGTGAGATCACATTAAATCAGCAATAGCTGAGATCACATTGAATCAGCAGTAGGTGTGATCACATTAAATTAGCAATAGCTGAGATCACATTAAATCAGCAATAGCTGAGATCACATTAAATCAGCAATAGGTGCGATTACATTAAATCAGCAATAGCTGAGATCACATTGAATCAGCAGTAGGTGTGATCACATTAAAGTAGCAATAGCTGAGATCACATTAAATCAGCAATAACTGCGATCACATTAAATTAGCAATAACTGATCACATTAAATCAGCAATAACTGATATCACGTTAAATCAGCAATAACTGAGATTACATTAAATCAGCAATATATAGCTGAGATCACATTAAATCAGCAATAACTGAGATCACATTAAATCATTGATGTTGCGAATAATACAGCTGACTTGTGTACCGATGACCATAATGCAAAAATCTTGAATTTCTGACCCAGTTGCGTCAAACTCAATTGAAACAAGTAGAAAATTACTTCCTGAAAGTATATTATTTTACTTTATTTAAAATTAATGAAGAACTGCCATGAAACTAGCACCAAGTGCAAAGTTGCCAGAATCTAGCAACTTGGTTGATAATGTCTCTGCATGTGAGATTAACTCTATAATCCCCACCATTAGTATAACTAGGGATTTGTAGAGCTAAAGTAACCTCAGCTAGATCAATGAATAATAGTACTTTGAAGTTTCAAGCCAAAAGTGAAAAACATATCGAGATGAAATATTGACAGTAGGAATGAATTTATAATATTTTTTGCGTAAGTATGATGGACTCAAGGAGGAGTCGGATACTCCCAAACTGATGTAGATGATATAACTGCTCCCTAATGTCATAAAGACCCTTGAGCTAATGACATTGATATATCCCTGAAAATATGTTATTCTAGTGGACATCAATGACTTGAAGGTAGACATCAGCACCTGAAATTTCAATAAGTGAATATTTTGTTTTAATAGAAATAATTGCTATCTGAACATTTTTCTTTCTTGCAATTTTTTTCATCCCTAGCACCATCATGGCTTGGTTATTTAGAAAAGGTAGGTTAATAATGAATTGTTTTCTTTGTATATTCATTTGGCTAAACAATGTCTTTTTTCTGAAAGGTAACAATCCACTTGTGCTACAATACGAAATGGCACATTCTGTTTTTCATCCATATATTGTAAATTGAACATAGAATACAAAAAACACTTACATGATAAAATATCGGAGGATAAGGTCACATTTTTTTAAATTAATTGGTTGCAACATCATTTTGAGATTTTCAGTCTTCTCATATCTTAAACATTTCCTGGTATTCTGTTTTGGTAGAAAAGCCTGGAGGTGGATATAGAGGCAGTGTACCAGCCAGGGTCAGTGTTAGACATTCCTAGACGACCACTATGGAACTACAATATGTCCAAAGCTGAGCTGTTGGCAAGGGAGGAAAAATACTTCCAGGTATGTGTCTGATGACTTGTGTGATCGATAGTCAGTTATTTGACAGTGCATTTATTTAACAAATGTAATTTGATATAGCAGGCATTTCGTTTGAATCCTTAGGGGCAAAGTGACCACAAGTCCATGGTGGATGGACCCAGTATCAAAATATAATTCATGCTTCATTCATTAAAGTTAGGAAAGCTTTTATTACAAACCTCCATCAGTCTTTAGCAATTTACTTTCTATAAAACATATTTACTGGGAACTTTAAAAAATTTGGTGTCCAAAAACTTATATTAATAATGCTTGAAACGAATTTTATTCCCAGACTTCTTTGTAAAAATTTGGAGGAGTTATGACCACTGAGTCTTTAAAATCTTTTCTGCAACTCATTGTTATTAAGGAGTGTTTGATTTCAACTAAATTTGATACACATCTTCATACTGAGTAGACCTTGAATGAGTTTGATTTCCAGCATTCCACAACGTACTTTACAGAAGTTATGCCCCCTGACTGCATGACTACTGGCTTAGATTTTTCAGCAAATTGATTTCCCAACTGATTTAAACCAGATTATGTTGATGTTCTAGTGCTGATAGGATCTATATGTTAGCTTTCCAACTTTCCTTGATATCATTTACAGGATGTTAGGTTGCCTGACCTCTTGACTTTAGTTTGCATATTGCAACTTTTCTAGTGATTGTTGGATTTCAGCCAAATTTACTGTGTGTCTCTATGTTGATAAAACTTTGAATGAGATTGCTTTCCAGCATTCCATAACATCATTTACATGAGTTGTACCCCTTCAGACTTTGCATCATAACATGACCAAGGATTGTTGGATTTCAAGCAGAACTCGCCAGTAGCTTTTATATAAACAAGACCTTTACTGATTTCCTAGCATTCCACAACAATATGTAAAAGAGTTATGTACCCAAAATTTTCATCCTTCTAACTTTGGTTTCTGCAGTACAACTTTTCTAAGGATTTTTGGAATTGAACCAAATTTAGCATGCATCTTGATATTGATAAGCCTGTAAATTTGTTTCGTTTCCATGACATCATTTATAGGAGTTAGGGTCCTCTGATAAGCCACTCTTCTAATGTTGATATCTTTAGTATTGCTTCACCAAGTATTGTAGGATTTCAACCAGATCTGGCAGGTGGCTTTATAATAATGGTGGTACTGTCAAGGAGTTTTTGTGTTTTATTTCCACAGCAGCTTTGAGAAGTTTTATGAACCGTGCTTATCCATCCACCTGACTGTGGGTTCCACAGTATTATAATGCTAAGGATTCTTTGATTTCCATGTAATTTGGCTTACAGTTTTTGTATAGATGAGATGTTGAATGAGTTGAATTTCTTATATTCAACATCATATTTTAGAAAAGTTCTGGCCCCATAATACAGATGATCCTAACTTTTCCCAATAAAAAGTCTATCAGTTTCAGGCCCTGCTGAGCAGAGTGCAGTGAGCACGGCCTTTTGTGATGCACCCATCACAGATAGTTATAGTATTTAAAAACTATGGAGAATAAATGATTTTAGAAATTTTCTTCTGAAAATTTTGTTACCAGTTAATCAAATGTTTACCCAAAAGGATTTGTCCAGAACCCAGTCTTCACAACCCCCCAAAATAATCTTAGTCAACAAGAAAGAAGATTTTCTGCCTTAGAGAATTAAATAAATAACAAGGAATCATCATTGATGTCACATGCAGTTTTTTAATAAAACACTTGTATATAAATTGTCAGCAAATGAAAAAATAACAAACAATCTCTGTATTTTGCTAGAAATTTGTGCAGCAATTCTTATTACTGATTTTAATTATATCTGTTAAAAATCATAGTGTCCAGTTCTGGAGGGAACTTGTTCAGTGTGTGAACATTTATAGGAATATTATCATTATTCAGAATTTGATAATTAAACTTCCTTATCATTCTGTTTCACTATATTGTGTGTTACTTCTGTTTTGATTTCAGGGTTATTTGGAGAAGATTGTGTCACAGTATAGCCCATCAGAGCTTAGCTACTTTGAGATGAATCCAGAAACATGGAGACAGCTGTGGCGAGTCCTGGAGATGTCAGACGTTCTTCTTCTTATAACAGATATACGTTACCCTGTAAGATTAACTCAGGCTTCTGTTTACTTATGCATCTATATATCCTTTGTTTCAACCAGTTTTGTGTAAGTATGCAAAATGCTTATTATGCAAACCCCCAGTTATACTTTACTATTTGATAATGATCTTGGGTATTTATTTTTGCTAAAGCCCCAGAATATGCCCTCACCCATAGAAGAAAGACTGGTATATGAAAACCACAGTAATATTGGAAATTGAAATTGACGAAAGTTTTCAAGGATTAGCTTATCACACACTAAAATAAGTTTTCATTTTGTGATATTTTATCCGTGTTAAATTCCAAAACCAGTAATTGTTGGATTAACTAATATTCATTCCAAGAATAGTGGAATGAATTGAAAATATTGACTATTTCAGATATTTCTTCATTGTTTATTGTGATGATGTCATGATTCTTGTTGATGAGAGAGATTTTTAATTACAACTGTTATCAAAACCCATTTTTAAAGAAAACAAGCAGTCACATCATCACTGATAACTTATATGTTGGATGTTCAGTTGACCCAAAATAAACGTGTCAACTTCATGTGAGATGACTTACAGAACAAGCACAGAGGATAGCCTTATAAATTTATGAAGAAGGCAGGAATGGGCAGGCCAGGGTTCCTATGCTACTGGGAAATCAGGGAAAAGTCAGGAGAAATGATAATTTTTTCCTGATCGTGAAAAGTCCTTGAATTTTGAAAATATTGACGAAAGACGGGAAAAAACCCGGGAATTTGGCACCAACAATTGACACCCGAAACAGTTAGGTAATTGAGTCATAGCTGAACTGATCCTGAATTAAATTTATTGAGTTCTGACCAGAAAATTCGGAGGTTGCAGTATGGATCTTTTGCCGTACACATGTGTTGAGTCAATCCAAACAATCAGTTCATTAGAGTCATCTAGTAGATTTTTTCCACAGACTGCTCGATATCCGTATTTTTCCTTACTTGGAGGGTATGAAAACCAGTCTAGCATCACAAGAGGCCAACATGGTGGCAGTAAAGCTTAGCCACTTACCAGAGAGCCTTTGTTAAATTCTTTGTTAAATCAAGTCATAGCTGCATGAAATCGATATGAAAATTATTTTCTCAGAAGTTGAGAGTATTAAAATCCTTATGTCTTTAATCTGCTGAAAGACAAGACAAAACTAAGGCATTCATGAAATTTGACCTGGTACTTGGATTTACATTGCTGGTTGCATGAGTACACAAATCTCACAACCCACATTTTCAAATGTTTTAGAAAAAAATATAACATTAAATAAAAGTTGTATACTGGTTGTAATAAAAATGCAAAAATGAAAGAACAGAAATGCTTTACATTTATTCCATGAACAACTACTGGGGTTTTGTTGTATCACGTGATTGATGAATCTGATTGGTGATTGGTGATCACGTGATTGGTTGATGAATCTGACTGGCCAGATTGCTGTGACAGCGACAGGTTTCTTGTTCTCAAAATAAATACGTTAAGAATTATATCTTTCTGGTTATTACAAAAGGTATCTGACTTTCATTTATTATAATTTAATTTTTGTACAACAACATTAAAATGGAGTTTGTTGTTGATATTATGTGACTATTGGGCTTCCCATGTAGTTGTATGAGATTTGTGAAGTCATGTGACTAGTAATGCAAATGGCGAGCACAGGGTCAGGTTTCATCTATGCTGTAGTTGAGTCTGGTCTGTCAGCGGACTAAAGACATAAAAAATATAATACTTGCCATTTCTGAGAAAATAAATAATTTTCCTATCGATTTCATGCAGGTATAAGTCATTATAACGTTGTTTAAATTTGCTAGGCCTGCTGGTAAGCGACTACAGTATGCCGCTACCACACGGTGGCGGCAAATTCTAAATTTTTGATATACAATTGCTCTGACCCCACACCCGAACCTAAATGTCCAAATATGAAAAATGGGGTGGAATATTTGGAGGAAACCCAGATTAGAAAACAGACTGTATTTGTTTTATGCCAAATTTATTATCCAAAAATGTCGAATCTCTGAGCTGAACTTTGGTGCGAAACTATTACACAGTAAGATGTAGCGTGAAACATGGTTTCAGATCTTGAATAGAATGCAGAAGAAATGAGAAATTGTCGTCCCTTGTTTTATATTTTAAGAAGCAATAGGAACCCCTGTATCAGTACAGGTTTGGGGACTGGTTTATTGAATCACAAGAAGACAAGTTAATTTTACAGAAAATTCATCCTTCTTTATACAGCAATGTATAATTTTGAAGATATTTTGTCAAAATTTCAATCAGCCCTTTTGTAAAAAAATTTTAATGATGGATTTTTAATCAGATTGTGTTAAGGAGTGAAGGTTTTTTGAAAAATCTTCTTCGGGATTTTATTGGCACACATAAATTTAGGGTTAAACTTTTTACGTTACAAGATAAGATTATTATAGTCTGCTTTTACTGTTTTGTTTTTGCCTACTGTGGTAGGAAATGTTTAGTTCGTATAACATGCATATATATTGCTATATAATTCTTTAGAATTAAAGATTTGAAAGGAAACAAAACTAATTTATGTTCATTATGTTGTTTCCACATAGCAACATAATGCAGGTCAGCAAGGTAAAGTCAGAAATTGTATTCTGATCATTGAAATGACTTTACATGCCAAATTATAGGAATATAGTCAAGCTTGTTTCATGTGATACATTTTTGATTTTGTACAGGATCATCTTTTCTGACTTAGATGCTTTGGAGAGTCTTGAAAGAGAAACATCTTTAGATTTAGAAAATGAATATTTTATGCTCTAAAATGTATTTTAATTCCATTTAGTAATGGTCATATGTGAACCTTGAAAAAAGTAATTTCATGCTGGAAAAACCCTGGAAACGACCTGGAAATTTATCGTTAGAAAAGCGTGGAAACTATGGCAAACTTTCATAAGTAAATATTTGCAAATTATGAATAAAAGTGAGGGATGTATTTATATTCAAGCTTGGGCAAAACCTGTACTAATTTTGGACTTTGTATTTAATAATTAAGGAACACTGTTACAAAATGTGAACCAATTTTAATAAAGCAAAACTGTTTAAAAACTTGTCCTAATATACAGTATCAAAACTTGGACATTATCGACACTAATGTAATGATTCAAATGAGGTGGAAATCATATTGTACCTATAAGTTATTCATGAAACACCAGTTTACCCAGAAGATGTCACTATCCTGGAAATATATCACCTTTACTCTTTCCTCTTTTTGCAGGCTCTTCATTTCTCCCCTGCCCTATACGATCTTGTCACCAAGGTACTTGACAAGCCCATAATCCTAGTGCTGAACAAGGTTGACTTAGCTCCTCCTTCATTAGTGGTTGCCTGGCAGCATTATTTTATTGAGAAATTCCCATTGGTCCATATCGTCCTCTTCACATCCTTCCCTAGAGATGCAAAGGAGTTAAGGGACATTACTGAAAGTGATGGGAGTAAGTTGTTACACCAAACAGCTGTTCTCTCTTTCATCATGAAAGTCACAAAATTTATCACAAAAGATGCATGTAAACAGCAAGAATAAATGTGTAAAAATGTTCACCTCAGAAATATGATGCAGCCCATGTACAATTGACATACTACCAATGAGCAATTTGCAAATAAATATCATGGTTTGCATTACCTCGTAACTAATACTGGTCAGAGTCTATTTTAGGACATGGGGAGCCAAGGTAGCTCAGTTGTACTTGTAATCCAATGGTTTCAGGTTTGATACCCACCCTGGTCGGTTGTCTCAGTGTGTCCTTGGTTAAGGCACTTAGTGCCCATTTGCTGTGCATGATATAGCCATTAATGCTTTAAAAGTGCAAATAAAACCAACAAAACCAACGACTGTTTTAGGACCCATGATTGCAAGATTATGAATTTGCAATTCTATGTTCAAGCCCTACATTTATATCTTATTTAAAGTCAGCAAATATTCTGAAAAATCCCATCTCCTCTCCCCCCCCCCATCTTTTCAAATGTAAATTTCCCCAAAAATTGTCAGTTGAGGACTTTGGCAGTGTTTGTATTAGAATAGGCCATGTATGATTGGATTAGGCCATGCATGATAAAATAGGCCATGATTGTTTTAGAACAGGCCATGTATGGTTAGAATTGGTTGTGTATATATTTAAATAGGCCATGATTGTTTTAGAAAAGGTTATGTTTGTTTTAGAATAGACTATATGTGATCAAGCCTTGTATTTATTTGAAAATGCCATGTATGATAGAATAGGCCATGATTGTTTTAAAATAGGCCATGTATGATTAGAAAATGCCATGTATGATTTGAATAGGCCTTGTGTGATTAGAATAGGCCATAATTGTTTTAGGATAGGTCATGTATGATGATAAAGTGACATAATTGTTTTAGTATAGTCCATATATGATTAGATTTGGTCATGTATGTATTAGAATAGACCATGCATGTATTAGAATAGACCATGCATGTATTAGAATAGGCCATGCATGTATTAGGTAAGGCCATGTATTATTGAATTTTTGTTTATATTGTTTATATTATGTCTTGTCAATTCATTATTTTTAGTGGATATTAGTTAAATAAATTGCAAACAAAATTACATTTTCTTCTGTACTAAAATTTGTTCACTGGAGAAGGGGTAAAATTGTTTCCACAGAAGGATCCTATTGTTCCCACAGAAAGGGTCCTATTGTTTCCACAAAGGATACTATTGATTCTACAGAAGGATTGTTATTCAAAGGTTCTTTAAATTTGTGCTCTTTAGCAGCCATAAACTTGATGCCTAATAAAAAGTTGCAAATTGACAATTCTGGTATATTCTACATAATGTATTATTGTATTAACATTGTCTTAGAGCAATCTGAAATTTTATTGACATTTGTCCTTTCTTTATATAGACCATTCTGAGACTAGTGCACAATTTGTTTCTTCCAGAGGTGAAAAAGAAGCGAAAGAGGGGACGCTACCTTGCCCTTGGACCAAGAGAGTTGTATGAAGCCTGCAAGAACATTGTCAAAGGCCAAGGTCAGGGACTTAGGTCATAATTTATTATAGATATGCATGTAAAAGTTCATTGAACTGTTGTAGTTCTACTCATGAAAGAGAATAATGAGACTTGGTCCCATTGGTATGAAACTGTTTGAAAATAAAAATAGAGCTCATGACTTCAAATTAGAGTATCTTGATATAATTGAAATTTGACATGTATACAGAAAGACAACCCAAAAATTTATTTTCATGTGTTTAACCTCCCTCATTAATAGAGTGACAGTTTTGTCATTACTACAGGGACAGTTTTGTCATGATTATATTGGCAGTTTTGTCATGATGGGACAGTTTTGTTATGACTACATAGACAGTTTTATCAAGATTACAGGGGCAGTTTTGTTATGACTACCGGGACAGTTTTATCATGACCACAGGGACAGTGGCAAAATCCGGAACAGTATTGTCATCACTACAGGGACAGTTTTGTCATGATTATGGACAGTTTTATTGTGACTGGTAGGAGTACGTTTGTCATGAAAACAGGGATAACTTTGTCATGACTACGGGGACAGTTGTAGTGACTGCAGGGACAGTTTTGTCACTACTACATGGACGGTTTTGTCATGACTACAAGGGCAATTTTGTCATGATGGGACAGTTTTGTCATGGTTACAGGACCAGTTTTGCCATAATGGGACAGTTTTGTCACAAATAAAGGAAACTTTTGTCATGACTTCAGGGGCAGTTTTGTCATGATTACAAGGACAGTTTTATCATGACTACAGTGACAATATTGTGACAGACTTGTCATTATTAAAGGGACAGTTTTATCATGACCACAGGGACAGTTTTCTCATTCATGCACGGACTGTTTTGTCATGACTACAGGGGCAGTTTTGCCATGATGGGACAGTTTTCTTGTGACTACATTAGCAGTTTTGTCATTACTACAGGCAGTTTTGTCATGACTACAAGGGCAGTTTTGTTATGACTGGCAGGGACAAGTTTGTCATGACTGCAGGGACAGTTTTCATGATTGCAGGGACAGTTTTGTCAAGACTACAAGGGACAGTTTTGTCACGACTACATGGACAATTTTATCATGACTACAGGCAGTTTTATGATGACTACATGAACAGTTTTATAATGACTGGCAGGCACAAGCTGATCATGACTACAGTGACAGTGTTTTTCATGATTGGAGGGACAGTTTTATCATTGCTACAGGGATAGTTTTGTCATGACTACAGGGCAAGTTTTGTCACGATGGGACATTTTTTCATGACTATAGGCATTTTTGTCATGGCTACAGGGACAGTTTTGTTGTGACTACAGGGGCAGATTTTTCATGATGGGACAATTTTGTCATGACTAAAGAGATAATTTTGTCACGATTACAGGCACAGTTTTGTCATGACTAAAGGGACAATTTTGTCTAAAGCTGCAACACTGAATCAGTATAAATTACCTGTATTTGCTAGGATTTCTGTCTGGCATTGATAACTAGTAAGCCATTCCCAGGCAGGATCTTCTTGCTCACTGCCCAGAACAAGTTCCAATACAGCTATGGGCATGCTGAAGTGGGTTAGAGAGATAGGTTGGGTGTCATGTTCAGTTCACAATGCTTTATGTTCTGCAAGTTTTATGTTATACAGACTGGCCACAGTGCCAATATGAGCACATTTATTTAGTGTTTATATGAACCATATGCTTCAGTGATGTAATTGCCTACAATTTCATTCATCTATTGATCCTTGATTTTATGATACCATCAGTGCTGTTCCGACAGCTGAAATAATCATGCCTTGCTTTTTGTATATGGAGTAAAATCTGACTCTAAAGAATGTTGCCGTTATTCACAAACTTGTCAGTAATCTTTAATACAGATGGTGTAAACATTTTCATTTAACACAATGATATGTAATAACAGTTTTTCTTCCACATGCATCTTGCAACTGTTAGATTTACCTATATTTAGTTGTTCCACTTCATGATCTTTACCTTTGCAAATTAGTGCAGTGGGCTTGCCCACTGCAGTTTTCAATCAAATCACACTAGCTGCTGTCAGCCAGTTAAGCAATATGTTAAATGGCATTTTATACTTGACCTATTTGCCGTTTTATTGCTGCTATTTAGACTACCCCAATCATAGTTTTAGATAAGCTCCAGTCATTACCATTTATATATGCTCCATTTAATGGGCAGATACAGATGTTTTATTTTTTTGTGTGCTTTTTTTTTAAAAGATTACTGACAATTTTGTTTTTTGAAAACAAACCCATGTCAGGTGGTTTGGAGGTAAAAAAAAAATTCAGACACAACGTGTTATGGCAAGTATGTCTTTGTAACATTGTGTATGTTTCTGTGCTTTTTGTATGCATTATGTAGCCTGAGAAATGGGGTATCAGTGAGATGTATTAATTCAAATCTGGCAAGCCATCAGCACATTCATTGACTTCCCATCTTCTGTTTTTTCAATCACTCCAGTGGACCTTAATAGCTGGGAGGAAAAACTTAAAGCAGGAGAAGGCACAGAAACCGAGGAATCCGAGTCTGAGTCAGATGAGGATGAACATAGTGTGTTAGAAGAGAAGAACTTTGACTTTGAGGACCATGTACGTTTCAAAGATGGAATTTTGACCATTGGGTGTGTAGGTAGGTATACAGCCTTTCATTCCCACTTGAGCTAAACCTTTGTATTTGAAAAGCTACACCTTTGTGTATGAAGAGACTAACCTCTGTATATGGAAAGGTACACCTTTTTATACAGAAAGCCTAACCTCTGTATATGAAAAGGTACACCTTTTGTATACGAAAAGCCTTTGTATATAAAAAGGTAGCCTTACAAAAGTGACTTTCTCTAATGAAGTGAACAAAATTGTAACAGGTACTACTCAGTTGAAAGAAAATGTGACATCTTGCTTTGGTTTGACAAGTTATGCTGCAGAATGTGGAGACAAAGTATATAGTGATGAAGTTACATATCAGCCTATATCACCAGACACATCAGCGAAAAAGATGACTGTCAATATAGGACATATACCCAATGATACCTGTTTTCGAAACATTTTTAAAAATAAAATTATATACAATGTGTGCAGTGTCTAAAAATGTGCACATTTGAACATTTGTATACTTGAGTTTACACCATAAATTAATCTAATTGATTGCAAGACACATGTTTCAAAGTTTTATTTCATTAAACCTTATATGGATTTCCTATCTGTAGGGTGGAATTTTTGGGAAAAGAGAGAAAGAAATATGGATGGATTGGTTGCTTTCAGGAATCACCATCATGCAAATGAATCCTTTTTATAAAGGTCCATGTTGTCCTAACCCACAACTTATTAATGGAAACAGGTTTCCTTTGTCTATATTGTCCTAACCTACAGAAATAAGTTTCCTTTGTCTGTATTGTCCTAACCCACAACTTATTAATGGAAACAGGTTTCCTTTGTCTATATTGTCCTAACCCACAACTTATTGATGAAACAGGTTTCCTTTGTCTGTATTGTCCTAACCCACAAATTATTAATGGAAACAGGTTTCCTTTGTCCGTACTGTCCTGGCCTACAACTGTCTAATGGAAGCAGGTTTCCTTTAATATTTAATGCCAAAACCAGTGCAGAAATCATGCTGTCAGAATGCTGCTCTAACTGGTAATGTTTGATTGAAGGTCATTAAAATGCCTTAGATTTAAGGGATGAAATACTTAAGTAATTTTTTAGTCAGATTGCAAAACAATTCTGCTTTATTGATTTATGATGTTTACCCAACCATCTGTCATCAACTCTCAGGTTTGGGTTTGTTGGTTAGGTCACTTTTCTGATACCTTTGTTTTTAGTCGTATAGTTGTTATTTAGTTGCATCATGATGAGTACTACACCTTTCCATGACATTATATTAATTTTGATCTGTTTTAGGGTTGAGATTTTTTTTTACCTTTGCATTTAGCTGATTTTCTTGAGTACAGTTGCTGATGGAGTTGCATCACTTGGTATGTCATTTCATCATGAAAAGTTCTACAGGAATCATGGAAAACTAGGTCACTGTGGCATATATTTCTCCTTTAAATATGTTCCTCAATCACATTAACCTCAGGGATATAAGCCTTCTACCTCCCAAATCCAGACCTACTAAAAAGACAAAAATTTGTCTTTTCTGCCAACAGCATATAGACAAAGGGTAATAACTCTTGCCCATTACCTCCTTCGGCCACCACCATGTGTGATTAGTTTTTAAGATTCACTCCCATACAACATTGCACAAGACACCTCTAATGAATCCAGAGCCCATTTTGTGTTGAATTGGAACCACTTATACAGGAATTTGGATTCATTTCCATTAATATTTATTCCCATACAGATGGTAAATATAACTTTTTGAATTTTGCAACTATTTTGTGACATTTTTACACTTTCTTGGATTGGTCAATTTTTGATGCATGTTAATATTCACTGTTTCATGCACACTGCCTATTGTTCGCTCACCCAGTTAGTAACGGGTATTGTTTTGGCAACTTATTTTAACATGCTGTATTGTTAATTTATACATTTTTGTTGTGTTTTATTTTATCTTGTCATTTCAGTGAAACCTGTTGACAATGTTAATATATGCAACAAGTTCAAGGCTAAAGAAGATGAGCACAAGTTGTGCCCAGCCAGACCTGCCAACCCTTATGATTTTGCTGTAAGTCTTACGAAAATTACCCTTAAAATACGGAGTTATGGCACACAAGCAAAAACTACAGAAAAATGATCGTTGCCAAAAAATCCAAATAATTGGTTCATCCATGTTTGATTTTGATCGGGTTTCATATTAGAATTAGTGAAATTAGTCAGGGAACCAGACTAACTTTTCAGCAGCACCCCAGATGCTTTAAATGGCACCTATTTGTTCTTGTGAAGCGTCTGCATGATCAAACTGTTGATTATAGAATTTTTAAAAATGGCATCCAGAGAGCGATGCATGTTTAAAATGAAAGGGAAAATAAGCTTCTAGAAAAGTGTTAATAATCAACGCAGAAGAATTAAAAGGAGTATTCAGATTCTTGTGAATAAAAACTGGAAAGGACACAATAACATTTATTGGACATCACATGCCAATTTGAGTATGTGTTGTGGCGGGAGATATGATTGCCGTCGTCATGTGAAATGGAAAAAGAATTCCCAAGAATTACGTCAGGTTGAGAGATAGCAAAGAGCCATTGAGTTGCATAGGGTTTAGGACTAAAGTTTGTGCAACTGTACTAGTGGTAAATAAAGTCTACACGTACTTTACAAACTTTTCAGTTGAACACAATGTTTATCATCGCTGCGTTGTACTTTTAATTACGTTTCCAGCTTTACAATAGCAGTTATTGATATTTTATTACACCTTACTGAAACTGGTCAATCTTATGGAAAAAAATCAACTGCCTTACTGAGACGTACTCATCTGGGTTGGCAGGTCTGCCTTGTATGTACAAAATGTACTTTGCCAGTACCACACGGTGTGTGATTTGTGGTATGAGATTATATACACTATGGTTTTGTAAAAGTTGACAAAGGTAAAGAAGAGGGTGAGAACAACACAAAATTTAAAATTCCTACAAGTAATTATGATACAGTAGGGGAGTGTAACCCCATTTCTAGGCATCCAAGGTGGCAAAAATCCCCCTGCATGTCCAAGCATGGCTTTCGGGCCTGTAAGTCGAGGAGCATGGTGTTTTTAATGGATCTAACAGATTTATCCTTTACTACCATATAGAGGGGCCCCAAGTGGCCAAGTGGTCTAAAGCGCTCATCATTATGGATCACTGTCATCTCACCTCTGTCTGTGTAGGTTTGTGTCTCGGGCTTGGCCAGTGTAGGTATGTGAGAAAGCTTGCTGGTAGCTTCTCAAGGGTCAGTGATTCTTTCTGGGGTTTTCCTGGGTTCTTCCTCCACCATTTATATTGGCTGCCATGTATGGCCTATCTTTTGTTGAAGAATGGAGTTAGACCCTATAACAGCAACTACTATCATATCGCCATCCACAATTGTCCAGTGAGTGAACTGGCCATTCAGCCAATCCAGCCATCTCATTGAGTGTATCTCACTGAATGATCTGTGCTTGTCGAAAAGTCTGCTGCTTCGTCTTTTGACATTTACAGAGATTTTAATGATAGATTTTCAGCCCTAACATGCCTATGGCTACATATTGTTACAATTACTGGGATCTTAGTGATAGAACTGTCCGTCTTCCCAGGTATGTGGCTTCATCTCCCAATATTTACAGAGACCTTAGTGATAGATTTTTCTGTCCTAACATGTCTATGGCTACAGTTAAGTTACTGGGATCTTATTGGTGGATCCATCCGTCTCACCATGTCTGCGGTTTCATATCACTATAGTTACGGAGATCTTTGAAATATATTCTGTCCTAACGTACCTGTGGCTACATGCAATTACAATTACAGAGATGTTAGTGATAGATCCATCCATCACATCTAGCATAAGGCTACCCAAGCACATTTTGACAGTGATTTTGGTGATAGATTTGCCCATACACGCATGCCCACAGTATGACCTGTACTGACACCAACTGGACCGCCTTCTGCCTTGCCAGTAACCATGCCTGCCATATTCCCAGTGTATCAGCCATCCTTACCAGTACAACAAAATTATCTTGTGGAGCTGGCTTCTCTTTCATTTGCTGCTTACTGGCTGGCTAGTGGCCATGAATTACATAGAGATGATGGCATTGTGTCATTATTGCTATAGGAAATGGTTTATCTAGAAATGAAAGTAGTCCTCAGAGGGGTGGGTACTAAATCACCCAACCAGTGCATGCTATTTTGGCAGTTTCTATGTCAGTGCTGCCAACTTTGGATCAACATACTAATCAGACACATTCCCAGCAGTCGGAGTGTCCTGGCCAATGATCTCCCCAGAAAAGGGTAAGGTTATCCTTATGGAATGATTCCTTCATCTGTTGGATTGTGGGTGTCGGATGATCAACCTTTTGTAACAAGGATCCTAAAGCTTGAGCCATGGGTGCACTGTCAGTTAGTTTGGGGGATGCATTTGCCTACCTCTCATGGCCTTAGTACCGAAAATAATACAGAAAATAGTTGCTCAGAATTGCAAAATAATTCTGATTGCACCTCTCCAATGGGACAAATCCTGGGTGAACAATCTACTCTGTCTAGCAGTAGAACTGCTCAGGAAAATTATGACCTTCATTTGTGGAGAGAATCTCAAGACCAAGAAAGCCCACCACTTTAACTACTTATGAAGGTGAAAGGGGCATGTTTTCAGGGGCTAGTGTTGAGTCCCTTGTGAATGCCTCAATCTCTTAACTAGCCAACTTT
The DNA here is from genome assembly GCA_016617855.1 of Megalonaias nervosa. NCBI lineage: Eukaryota > Metazoa > Mollusca > Bivalvia > Unionida > Unionidae > Megalonaias > Megalonaias nervosa. The sequence continues at coordinate 28,277 of JAECUM010031187.1, forward strand.
TTCTTTGCACCTAGGAAGAGAAAATATGGGCACCAGTTACCATCAAAGACTATCACTCCATGATAGTTCAGGCCTCATGGTAGAAAAAAATGTCACTCATGATAAAGACCTATCAGACCTACCAAATGATTTGATATTAATAGGCCAAAATCTCAATCTCTCCTATACCTTGTTATGGTTCAGTTCAGAAAAATTCAAGCCATTAATCTGGATCTTACTGAAGCTGTGATCTTACTAACCTGTGTCCTGATAGCTTTAGCTATGGCATGCAGGTTGAGCAACTTACCTTTTCAGTCAGCCCGAACAATTTTGTGTTCAGATGAGAGATCAGGGATAGTAACCAAGAACCAGTCACTGTTAGGGGCAACCAGAGAGTTGTCATATGCTTCCTCTCATCTCTCATCTATATATAAGTTGAGAATAGTGGGCATACACAATCCTGTCCATACCCACAAGCCCATCTGGAAGCACACAGAGAGACAAGTCATGGCATGCACAAAAGAATATTTCTTCCAGTCAGGGCGAGAAAGCAGGTTATCAAATCCCAAGCCAGATCTTTGTGACTTAAGTTGGTTATGTGCTTGACATGTATGATGATAAAACCAACGTATCCTCTTGGCTTCACTGGATTCACCAGTGAACTTTGATGGTTTCAGCAATCACAGTTCATAGGACCATCTGATGTGTTACTTTAAGTTGTAGAGCGAGTTATGATTCATGTAGCGAATCCAATATTTCTTCCCCAGAAGGATACCAGAGTTATAGGTCTCTCCTCTTATTACCTATTCTCCATCCATTGATGTGATTGGGGAATGTATTTGAAGCAGAGAACAACTTGCAAGTAAATTATTTTTCTTCAGGAATAATTACCTGATCGCATTACTTAAAAACCCTCCCAACCATCCCACCATGCTAGTATCCTCATTGGTATGTTGCTCATCTTTAAAACTAGCAACACCAGGTGGTGGCAAGGGGAGGTAATGAGCATGAGTTATTGCCTTTTGTGTATATGAGGTAGAAAAGACAAGTTTTCATCTTTTCATTAGAGCTGGATTCAGGAGCTAGCAGGCTTATATCCCAGACATTAACATGATCAGGTAAGTATTCTTGGAGAAGCATAATTTACTTTAAAATTCCTTTCAGTGTTCAATGATTTGTGTTTTCCTTTTGACTGATCTTCTTAAGTTAGGATTGGCATTTAAGTCGTTTTCTCAGATTCTTCTTCACAGAGTTACATAAGTTGTTAACTAGATCTGTCAGTCCTTGGTTCAGCAGAGCCAAAAAGGTTTAAAAACATGGGTACCTCATAAATATAAATGAATGTAAAGTGTTCATGATTTGTGGTCTGACCATACCATCTTTTACAGTTTTATGAAAAATATGTAATGATAAATATAGTCACAGTTTGCATTTTTCAGGCCAAACTTTCAGAATATTTTTTTAAAAAAATCAAAGTTCTATTTAGTTTTTATTTACACAAAAAGTTGTGTTGTTAAAACAATACATCATGTTTCATATATTTCAGGGTATCCAAATGTTGGCAAATCCTCACTGCTGAATGGAATTGTTGGTAAAAAGGTAAACTGCATATTCTTGAAGTTATATGTAACTTTATAAACTTGATTTACTGAGCTGTGTCCATGTGATATTGTTCATTTCCTAACTTCATCAACAAGAAATCTTTTACGTATATAGAGTAAATTCTCACAGGAAATAAGATTAGGCCTGTATTAAAATCGGATTATAGAGAACAGCAGTTATTATATTAAGTGCCAGTATTGTGGCTTAATGGTTAAGGTTTTGCATTGGACTCATTACCAGAAGGGTGCAAATTCAGTTCCCACCATTGGATCATGTGGTGTCCTTGGGCAAGGTGCTTTACTCTGCTTGCCTTGGCATGATAACCTTCAATGTTTTGCTGTGCCATAAACCAAATCAAAAGAACATAAATGCACAATACACCCACCTGAAGATTCTGGGATCTAGAATAAGCAGTGTGTGCCCTATTCCAGAAAGGTGACAAATGGAGGCAGCCTTTTGGCCCTGTCATGTGACCCATAGGTAACAGCATGGAAGGTCTTTTTAAATGTATACAGTCAATAATCCAGATTTGACTTTGTATATTTCAGATTTTAAACTCTTTTTCCTTGAATTTTCTTTTGTATTCTTTTCTTTGTGAATATCCAGACTTACTTGGCAGTATATAGGCAGGATTCTGCTGATGTGCCATTGAACCCTATTTACACCCACACACACACACACACACACACACACAGATGTGGCCATATTTTAAAGCGTCAATAAAAGGTTGCATTAAGAGGTTTTGTTTCAGATATTTTGTTCATAGGTAAGTTCTTATTTGCTCTTAGTTATTATTAAGGAATTGTTGCTGTACAGTAAACTACATAGGAATTACTGCTATACAATAAACTACATAGGAATTAATATTATAGAGTAAACTACATAGGAATTACTGCAATACAGTAAACTACATAGGAATTACTGCTATACAATAAACTACATAGGAATTAGTATTATACAGTAAACTACATAGGAATTACTATTATACAGTAAACTACATAGGAATTACTATTATACAGTAAACTACATAGGAATTAATATTATAGAGTAAACTACATAGGAATTACTATTATACAGTAAACTACATAGGAATTACTGCAATACAGTAAACTACATAGGAATTACTGCTATAAAGTAAACTACATAGGAATTACTGTTATACAGTAAACTACATAGGAATTACTGCTATAAAGTAAACTACATAGGAATTACTGTTATACAGTAAACTAAGTAGGAATTACTGGTACATTACATAGGAATTACTGCTATACAGTAAACTACATAGGAATTACTGCAATACAGTAAACTACATAGGAATTACTGCTATAAAGTAAACTACATAGGAATTACTGTTATACAGTAAACTAAGTAGGAATTACTGGTACATTACATAGGAATTACTGCTATACAGTAAACTACATAGGAATTACTGCAATACAGTACACTACCTAGGAATTACTGCTATAATGTAAACTATATAGGAATTACTGTTATGCAGTAAATTAAGTAGGAATTACTGGTACATTACATAGGAATTACTGCTATACAGTAAACTACGTAGGAATTACTGCTATACAGTAAACTACATAGGAATTACTGCTATACAGTAAACTACATTAGAATTACCGTTATAAAGTAAACTTCTCATATAATGAGAGCTTCTGTAATGAATACTGCATAATAAGCATGCTGTTTTAACCCAGAAAATTGAAACTTCATTATTTTAACATGGCATCTTTTTTTTAACATGTTTATTGCAAGTTCTGCTAAAAGAATGAGCTATATTTTTATGGCCCCTAGTCTTTGCATATATGAATCTGACTATATTACTGTTCAAGAAGGACAGAGGCATTTGTTTTTATATGACTGATTGACTCCATTTTTGTATTTGATTTAAACCTTATATCTGTTACTGGATTCCAAAGTCCATTGGAACATATTTTTATAAACAAATCTTGTCCATCACTGGCATTTTAATAATGTTTTTATCTGGCATTACAGGTGGTGAGTGTATCCAGAACTCCAGGACACACAAAACATTTCCAGACAATATTCCTGACCCGTACTGTCAAACTCTGTGACTGCCCTGGACTTGTGTTCCCATCACTCATGGACAGAAATCTGCAGGTAATACATGCCACAGTTTTGTATTACCTTTTTCATGATAGAAAGTTGTTCAAGAGGAGTCACATTGCATCTGCATTGAAAATTAACATTCCATCCAAATGTAATCAATTTTGATTTGTGGAAATAATGCAACCCCTTTCAAAAAAATTGTCACAGATTTCATTGGTTCTGCTGATCCCTCATATGTACTAGTTCACCCTCAATAGTCTTTGCTCTTAAGTTAAATTAAGATATGGGAGAGGTCCTTTCTCTTTGGCTGGAAAAAATGTCAAACATCAATGTTACAATGATGATGCTTGGTTACAGGAGATACAACGATTTTAAATTCCCAAGATAATAATTATCTGTAACAATCTGTTGTAATCAAATATGGTGCCGTAACAGTTTTCACAGCATCTCTTTCAAAGAAGCAATGTTGTAAAGGTCCAAGATTTTATATGGTACCTTCAAAGCTAACAGAATGATATACAATTTGCAAATGCCATGCAGACCCCTCATAATTATACATCCAGGTTGATCGTCCACATGTAAAGGTCAGATATGAAGATTTCTGTTTTAACTTACTTATAAACCTTCCATACCTAAATACCCCATATTATAATTGTCAAAGTTCTTATAATATTCCATTCATAACTGACACATTATTGAATTTGATAATTTAAACTTCAAAGAAGTTGGTTTAGGTATTAACTGTACCTGATACCTATAAATTAAAGTGATGTACCACTAGAACAAAGCGATCACTAACAAAGAGATTACAGTTGAGGAAATTTGGAATAGATTTATGAAATGTACATTGCGTGATGGAAATTTAAGAAAATTGAAATGATATATGCTATGCATGTAGTCAGTGTAGTCATTGAGAGATTGAGAGAAAAAAAGAAAACTTAAAACAGAAGAAGAGATTTATAAAATTACTCTACAGTCTAATGTAGTAGCACAATCATGGGGTGTATTTTTAGACCTTAATATTTATATAAATCACAAAGAAAAACATAAATGCATTAACTCCCAAACACTGTTTGAAATCACAGACAAACATAATTTGAAAATAAACTGTTATAATTCCAATTTTTATGAATTGACTGTGTTTTCTGCATTTTGAGTGGATACTGATCTGGAATTTTTCACACATCAATAAATTCTGCGGACTACTTTTGGTTCCCTGTTTCAAGATCATTTGATGTTAAGTTTTATCTATATCAACACCTTACACCCTAATAATAACAACAACAAGCTTCCACCCACCCACTCCTGTGATTTCCGATCAAAAATGACAAGTCACAGATTAAAATCGACCATTAGAAGTTAAAACAATGCAATTGCATAGACCTTCCTGTGCTCCAACACTCACCCCTTTTGCCAAAGAAGGCATATGGCAAGCTTTAGAAGCCAATCTTTGGAAATTATTGCATTTCACCTCGACAACATGTTACAGCAATGGTTATTAAAGGTCAGGGTCATATTCAACAAAAGGATTGCACTACAAATGGACACAAATTTGCTTTTGAAAGACCAAAATGAATAGAAAGTAACAATGAAGTTGCTATAACAACACATGCCATCTGCAAACTTAATTTTCGGGAAAAAAAAGGAATATTCCTGATTTAACTGCAACAGCCATTTTTTTTTGTATATTAAAATAATGATCATAACAATATATCACTGGCATGACCCGCTATGACATTCTACCCAGTATCACTGTATAAAGAATTGATGAATCTTGGCTAGCGAAGATAGGGCTATGTATTCTACCGCATTCTACATAAAAGTGAATGTTTTGTTGATTAAATCTGCTGATCTGATGTTTGAAAGGAAGTAAATTGGAATTATAAGGATTAAATGATCATGGTTGGGTATTTATTGATGTGTAAATTTTACCTAATCACTCACAAAGTTTACATAAAGTCCTTTGGACTTTATTTACTTTGTGAGTGATTAGGTAAAATTTACACATCGATAAATACCCAACCATGATCATTTAATCCTATAGTATTTTTTTAGGTTTGAGATGATAAAAAGAGCAAACCAATGTCATCCCTTGTTTCCTAACTTATTATTTCACCTGATTCAGTTAATGTTTGCAGCTTAAATTTCATCATTGCTAATGATAAAGCAAAGATTTAAATGAATATATTTGTTTCCATTTTATGTTCATTGCAATATGAAAATGGATGTCTTCTTTTGTAGTAATTTTCATTCTTTCCCTCTTTTTTTCTCTGATGATTGCCTAAATTATATGTCAAAGTCCTTGTTCCATGTTTGTAAGATTTTGTGATCATTTTACAGATTTTGAATGAGCAGTACTCATATAGCCCTTTAATATACTTCCCTACAGTATTTGTATAACTCTTTATTATAATTTCGTACAGAACTCATAGCTCATTGTTATACTTCCCTTCTGTACTTACAGTTCTTTATTATATTTCACTGTAGTACTCATAGCTATTTATTATACTTAACTACAGTACTCACATAGTTCTTTATTATACTTCCCCACAGCACTCATGGCTGGCTATTATATTTCCCTACAGTACTCATATCTCACTATTATACTTCCCTACAATACTCTTAGCTATTTATTATACTTAACTACAGTACTCACGTAGTTCTTTATTATACTTCCCCACAGCACTCATGACTGGCTATTATATTTCCTACAGTACTCATATCTTGCTACTATACTTTCCTACAATACTCTTAGCTATTTATTATACTTCCCTACAGTACTCATATAGCTCTTTATTATACTTCCTACAGTACTCATATAGCTCTTTATTATATTTCCCAACAGTATTCATGTAGCTATTTATTATACTACCCTGCAGTACTCATATAGCTTTTTATTATACTTCCCTACAGTACTCATATAGCTCTTTGTTATACTTCCCTACAATACTCATATAGCTCTTTATTATACTTCCCTACAGTACTCGTGTAGCTCTTTATTATACTTCCCAACAATACTTATATAGCTCTTTATTTTACATCCCAACAGTACTCATATAGCTCTTTATTTTACTTCCATAAAGTACTCATAGCAATTTATTATACTTCCCTACAGTATTCATATAGCTCTTTATTATAATTCCCTAAAGTACTCGTATAGCTCTTTATTATAATTCCCCATATTACTCATGTAGCTCTTTATTATACTTTCATACAGTATTCATATACTTTTTTTATTATACGTCCCTAAAGTACTCATAGCTCTTTATTATACTTCCCTACAGTGTTCATATTGCTCCTTATTATACTTCACTTCAGTGCACAGCATATGAAGTAAATCCATATTTTCTGCTCCTTTATTCCTTTAAAAATAAGACAGAAATGAAATCATTTGCCCCTTTGTGTTGTTTTTGATCATAAATTGGGATAGTACGCTGCACATACATTGTTATTAACTCTGCTGCTCATAGACCAGAAGAGTTTATGGGATGGCCTGTTGTCTGTCATATTTTTGTCTGTCCATTAGCAGGAGTTTGTTATTGCCACTCCTAGTAAACTACACAGAGGATTGCCTTGAGACTTTTTGCACACATTCACCCCAGATTTAGTTGGTCTTGAAGGATAATGGCACTGCTCAGACATCCAGTATGGCAGTCATATCAGCCATCTTGAAAATCTTTTTATTGCTATGCCTCCTGAATGGATGGCTATATCAGTATAGGGGTTTTAATGAAAGACTTCTTAAAAAATTTGGTTTGTCCTAAATGAAAATGGTTCCAGTCTGACCTCAGATATGGCCACCATGGTGGTCTTGTTATTGCTACATTTTCAGAATGGATGGTTATATAAACATTGACTTTGACCAAAAGACTTCTAACAATGTCTCGTTGGTCCTAAATGAAAATGGTGCCAATCTGGTCACCCTAGCATCCATCTTAAAAATCATTTCATCTCTACTTCTCTTAAATCAAAAGTCATATTGATGTGTGGTTTTCACCAGAAGGCTTATTATGATCTCTTATTGGTCCCACATGAGAACGTTACCAATCTTGCATCAGATATTATCTGGATGATGGCCATCTTGAAAATGTTTTGTATTGCTACTTCACCTGAATTGATGGGCATATTGACTTGGTATTTTCACCAAAAGACCTCTTACGAGGTCCTCACTTAAAATGGTGCCAATTTTACATCCAATATAACGACCAAGATGGCTGTCTTGAAAATCTTACAATTACTTCTCCTGAATTGATGGTCATTTTGACATGGGGTTTTCAGGAAAAGAATTTGAATGATGTCTGACTGTGTCTGAATGAAAATAGTGCCAATCTTACATCCGCTTTGGCTGCCACAGCATCCAGTTCTTAAATCTTGTTAACACTAAGGAATATCAGAGAGGCTTTCAACACTCAGCAGTTGAAAAGAAGAAATGGTGTTATATTGAAATCGTGCAAATTCATTTTGGCAATTAGAACATCAGTCCCATCAAAGGACTCTTGTTTCTACTTGAAATGACTATTCAGTCAGTACTCGTTTACAATAACGGATGATCAGCTCATTCTGGAATGGGGGGCCCTGAGTGGCTGAGTGGTCTAAAGTGCTCACCGTTCTGGATCACTGCCATCTCACCTTTGTCTGGGTGGGTTCGAGTCTCAGGCTCGGCTAGTGTGGGTACGTGAGAAAGCCTGCCAGTAACTTCTCATGGGTCGGTGGTTCTTCCTCCACCAGTTATACTGGCCGCCATGTATAGCCTATCTTGTGCTGAAAATTGGCGTTAAACCCTACAACAACAACAACAACAACAACAACATTCTGGAATGACATAATGATAAACTGAGCCCAAGTCAAGGGAGGTAATACAGTCAGTAGTTTTGGACAATCTAACTCTCCATTAAGTTGAGCAGTACATTTTAGAATTTTACCAGATTTGCAGATTTTGATTTTCACATTTTATTCTACAACGAGCATAAAAATTATTTTTTAGATTGTCTCCATTTTGTATCTTTAATGACAATATTGTATTGAGCATACCATTTTTTTACCATATCAGCAAGCTTTTTATTCAAGCTTCATAGAGCTTACAGATCTTGCAAATTTTGTTTCACCTTCTTGCTGAATCAGATAAATTTGTAAAAAGTCAGTGGTACTAGAATAATAGAATTTACAGAAATAAAACAATGAAGCAGGTAGAAGGTCCCTAATTATCAGTTTGACACAAACCCAATGAGTGTTAATGAGTTGACAATCATTCTATTAAAAACCGCTCTTCATGGATTTCAGATCCTAGCTGGGATATATCCGATAGCTCAAGTCAGGGAAACTGTTTCACCAATCCGTTACCTAGCTGAGAGGATCAATGTCCCCCAGGCACTTAAAATTAAGCATCTGGAGGATATGGAAGATACAGAATGGACAGCTGCAGATATTTGTGATGGTATGTGGTACTACATGTTCTATAAAATGCTTATAGTGCGATCATAATGCCAGAAATACCAGTTGGAAATGAAAGGCTTTTCATCATTAGGCATTACATTAACTATCACATAAAATCACAATTCTTTAGTGCAGAATCATCACTACATGTTATGTAGACTTTCATTCCCTCATTTCATACTGAATTAAAACAGTGGCTAGCAATATTCCTTGTGCTCTTTCTGTATCTCTTTGTGTATCATTTGGAGAAAAGTTTCAGGTCCATAGATCTTGTCACTAACTTGCCAGGAAAGTTTGAGTGCTATGATTACTCAGCATTTCTCTTGAATGCACTATTGCTTGAATCAATCCACACTAAATTTAATAAATACCGCCTTCAAAATGAGTGTGCATGTGAGAACTGCACACAAATAATGTGCCATGAGCCCAGCAGAACTATAGCTGTGACAAATGTTAAATGGCTCATGCTGATCATGTAAGTGCTTGTTTTCAAGATCAAGTGCCAAAATCAAGCTTTTACTAAGTGACATTTTGCCTCTAAGAAGTGAGATGCCATAATTATCTAGTTATTACTATCTGCATTTAATGACATACATTAGTGGATATTTAGTTTTCTGCTCTTAACATTGCAGTTATTGCTTACAGTTTTAATTAATAAAGTGCTAGTGTTATAATTCACAATTTTTGATAAATAATTGAGTTTTGTCTGTTTGGTTAAACAATTTTTATAACATGGACACTTTTTGGAAAACTAAGGGGCTTATTCATACTTTTCTCATATAAAACTGCTCCCACCTCACCAGCCATTTAAATAATAAATTGGAAAACAAAATATCCACACACACCCCATCTTAACAGTCATGTGAGTGCATGAATTCTCTATGTGTTTAAATCCTGGAGAAATTATGTCCTTACCTTGTCTGACTGTTACCCTTGTCTTTCCATCCATCCATCCATCCATCATACCTTGGTTATAACATTTTTTGTTTTGGGTTTGTTTCATGCATTGTGGTGGGGCACTTATGTTCTGTGTCACTTTGTAGGTATTGTGATGGGGCATTCATGTTCTATGTCAGTTTCATGCAATTTGGTGGTGCATCCATGTTTTGTTTCAGTTTCAGGCAGTTTGGTGGGGCATCCATGTTCTGTGAACATTTTTTTAATGTCTGGCTGTCTCATCAGGAGTCTTAGTTTATGTCATAACACATTGCAGTGTTGATTATCAGATTTATTGTAAATCCTATAAAAATTTGAAACTCTAAAATAATTATTGTTTGATTGTTTTTTTTAAACACACTTCTTCATAATTTGGTGTTAACTTTTTTTATTTGCTGGAATCAAATTGATTGCATCATAATCACTGAGATGCTTATGGAATCCTACAATATAAAATTGGCAAATCTGTACAACTCTTCTATTGTTAAATAAATAAACAGATAAAGAAATAAATAAATAGATAAACATGCTGAAGGCCTTTTTCTCCCTTTGGTCTTAAGTTGAAATGTGACTGTTGGGGTTGACCTTTCACAACCTTGTGCAATAAAGTGGAACACAAACCCTAATCTTTGTCTCTGCTGTACCAGATTTAGAAGCCTGACCAGTTCATATCCTTTCCTTGAACTGGAACGGTCTTGTGAAACACACTTTTTCCCCCTTCTTTCTGAACCCCAAGTTGTTCAAATAGCGGGAAAATCAGAATGCCATCTCGTCCTGATTGCTCCATCCAAGTGGGTAATATCATGGCTCAGTGGTGTAGTTTACTTAGTAGTGGAGATTCCCAAGAAATCTTGCTGAAACAGTCGTGAATGCAGGTCTTCCATCAATACCTTGAGGTATTCTACACATGTTTAACTCATATTAAGATAACCCTCACACAGAAATAGTCCTCAGAACAAGTGTTGAACAGAATTGCTGCTACAAATCGCACCTTTTTAAAATATGTACGAGAGTGGATAGTTTCTTTATCATCATTGTGAGCATAAGCATATTCCCTGAAAAGCTTCAGTGCCGCAGATGGCGAACTGTCATGAGCTGACCAAGGAGTTAAAAGAGGTAAACCCCAATGTGTATTAGGGGCAACAGTTGCAAAATCTTAGACACATTCAGGATCATGCTCTTGTAGGATCAGTTCTTTGCCTTGAAATCATCATTTGCTGTGGACCTTTCATCCCAGGAGCATCAACAGGACCCCATTAGGGCTCAGAAGGGGTTCATAGGTGAACTGTGCCAATCAGAAGAGTGAGACCTTGCATTTTCTTTCTGCACAAATAAAGAAGGAAGGATAAAACTGTGGAGGGTTTTCCCTTCAGCTTACAAAGGACTAACCCAAAACTAGAATAAATTCTTTTGCATGTTGGCTCATAAAGTTGCTTGCTACTAGTATATAGCATGTGAGCACAGCTGTTCCCTAACTGACCTCATCCAAACTGTGCGGTGGAGATCAGAAATGACATTATCTACCATTTACCACAGATACATTTCATCCATCCCCATTGTGTCACCTTTCATACCAGAGTGGCCAGTTTGACCTGCTGGTACCTATATCAGGTATGCAACAGGCTACCATCACAGATTATTCAGTGCCTTTGTAATTGTGTGGATTAATCAGTATACTGAATTTACAGGAGTTCTCCCACCATTTATGTGCATAAACAGTGTGATTGTCCAAGCCATATCTCCCACCACTTGAAACTGCTTCATGTTCTTCAGGAGACCAGAAACAGTTCTAACTCCCTCCTCTTGCCTATTCTTCTAATATACTGTGATCAGTAAAGTATTTGAAGAAGAAACTATAGCTTAGAGTAAAATATGTTTTATCAATAATACTTACCCAATTATAATACAGTCAGAGCCCTCTAGAATTACATCCCTGGAAGAGTGTGCACACTTGCTCAAGTAGTAACTGAGGAATAAATGGACTTGTGTGTCAGTCCCTCTATCCAAGGGGAGATCATTCTCATATGACTTCAACCTTGGCAAGCAGATGACTTTTAACATTTCTGTTGCTAATGTGGGTGCTCACCAGTTATTATGTACTTTTGAGAGAGTGATGTATGTAAGGTAAAGATGTTTGCATTTGAAACATGCACAGTGGAGAGAATGTTGGCATTGCTGCTTTGATGTAATATGGCTGGCATTTCTTTGGATGTTGTACTTGTGGAAATTGTACATGATCCAAGCCACTGCTTACTAAAATGAATACTCCTTTGTG
>JAECUM010031188.1:0-18436 GCA_016617855.1 Megalonaias nervosa
GCAGTGTGCTAAGATCATTTACAATTTCCAAAAGTACAATATCCAAAGAAATGTCAGCCACGTTACATGAAAGTAGCATAGAGGTATGCCAACATTCTCACCACTGTACATGTTTTAAATGCAAACAACTTCACCTTACATACATCACTCTCTCAAAAGTACATAATAACTGGTGAGCGCCACCCTAGTTGTTGATAGTGGTTCCATGTTGATTTGTTCGATTTGTTTGAAGATATAGACTGTGTTTGTTGTTCTAAGAGTTCACATACCACTTTGCAAACCTAGAAGTTATCATAGTGATGAAACATATATCGAAAGAAAGATGACAGGAACCAATTTCTTTTCTTCTCTCTGGATTATCCCAGTATCATGTCACTGTAATTCTTGTAAAATATTTTCTTTCTTCACAATTTTTATCCTGCCATGAATTGAATGGTTAGATTTAAGGAACTGAACAAGATTGTCTATGACTATGAAAGTTCCATCTTCAATTCTTTTGAAAGATAGAGACTCCAGTGACAGTATACAGCTAGAAACCTGTTGAAGAATGAAATTATTTAACTATCTGACGTCAATAATTCAGTCAAACTAGATATTTGCTTAAAATATAAAGTTAGAATTTTGGTACTAGATTTTATATATTGGAAGATGAAAGACTACAATTATGACTGATCAAGGAGATGAGAGATGGACAGAAATATAAACTACAAACACATATGCTTCAACTTGTTGCCTTAATGATATTTACACAAGGCTAGTGTCACTTATGATCAGCTGTATGATTAAATGCTTTTATAAACTTCCATGTTCATTTACAAACATATATGCTAATTACCATTGTCTCTATGTTAGAGCAATAAAGTACCACTATCTAATGATGATACACTTCTAATATACCTACATAGACAATATCATGCCTTCAGTACTTCCTGCTGCAATTAGACAAATAAATGACCAAAATGAGGATTAAAACGACATGAACTCGGGGTTTCTTGATTTGTGGATTTTGGAGAGAGCATTTACTGAACTTAACCTATTGTTATTGAACTGTTATTGAACTTAAACTAAATTGATACTATAAGCAGTTGGAAATTTTTGTGGTATAAAGCTGTTATATTTCAAACTGAGTAAGTGATCTTACAAAGTACTGAATACAAATAATATTGAATTCTTACCATTTCTTCCTCTTGGAATTCTTGATTATATTACATCCTCCATGTTTTCAATTAAAAAACTGTAAGTATTCTTGTAAAAAGTCACAAAACTATTTAGACAATGTAATTGAAGTGCCTGTCAATCAAACACATCACAGCAACAGTCAGCTAGTCTTATTTTGGTACAAAATATAGACCTACAATCTATTATGCCCAATACAATACAGAAATCCCATATTTAAAGCTAGCTTTCAAACACAGGGAACTGAAATAGGGGCATTATAACTGGACAGTCTTAAAGCAATTTTATTTGACACTAGTGAAATTCACACTTGCTGATAATAAGGTGATGACAGATAAAGCAAACACTGGCAGGCAGGCATCAGAATCTAGAGATATTCAGACCTGGGGCATGTCTTGGGAGTATGGAATAAAGTATTAACTTGTTGTCTTTGCTACTTTCATTGGAGGTTTGAAAGTGATGCCTTTGAGTTGCTTTCATTAGAGACGGGATGTTGCTGTTGTTCAAACTTCTCCAAAGATCTGGTTAAATTTTTCTTAGCATTAAAATGTTCTTTTGGCATCTTTCTTGATGCATGGCAGAGTTACAATGTTGATAAACATCATACACATCATAGACATCATAGAATGATTAATGTTGGTATGGTATTTGCAGTATGTGAAAAATATTAAATGCTTCCCCTTGATGCTGAGCTTCGCAAAGTCAGACTTGGTCAACCAGGAGCTCTCAAATTTAGTTTTTCTGGACTTTGCTTGCTTCAGAGATGGTTCATCCTTGCCTGAATTGCAGATATAATTTGACATTTTTACCTTAGAATTAAATCCACTTTCACATTGCTCGAAATCTTGTTTTGCATTTTGTGTATTTAGTAAATCCTTGTTGAAAGTCTGAATAAATACTAAAGCTATTAATCGCATTAGGGAGAGAGCGAGAGGGAAAAAATGGAGAGCCTGTGTCTTTATTATGTTGAACTGTTAAATCCATATGGAATATGGTATGGAAAACCATTCACTATGTCATGTGCTTAAGAATTCTGATAAATTCTTCATAACACTACAATAAATTTATGGTATGGAAAACCATTCACTATGTCATATGCTTAAGAATTCTGATGAATTGTTCATAACACTACAATAAATTTAACATACAATGGCCCAACAAAGTCTGAAAAAAGCTATTCACAAGGAAACTATGACAAAAACATATGCCATGTCAAAAATCTGCAGGAACTGATTCTTTTGAATGTGAATTCTACTAATAGTGAAAATTATAATAGACTTTTCATAGAGAACTATAAGACCATCTTGATCAAGTCCATGATACCTGAGATATCTGCTATCAACTTTTTAATAAAATTAGGGAAGCTGGCAAGTTGCTGCCATTGTTGTGAGAAAGAGCAGTGACACTAGTACCCAAACCTGGAAAGGACATACTGACCCATCCATCCCATACCACTAACAAATCTAAACCAGGAATGGACCATAACTGACCCATCTGTCCAATACCACCTACAAAACTAAACCTGGAAAGGTACATACTGACCCTTATGTCCAATAACACTGAGAAGCTGTATTTGCAAAAGCATGGAGTAAATGATGAATGACAGACTCCTGTGACATCTGGAGCCCAACAAAATGCTGATAGATCTTCAGTGTTAATTTAGACGCTAGAAGAGTACAATTTATAATCTAGTCAGACAAAACACATTTGTTAGAGAAAGTTTTCATAAAGAAAGAACATATAGTAACCAACATTCTATGATATGGAGATAGATTGAGACCAGGCTTACCATACCACATGGAATTAATAGAAAATTAATGACTTATTTAGCCCTGGTCTAAGGGATTGACTATATATCTTTATATATCCAATATTTTAAAAAGTACACTCATAGCTAAGGTGGGTACTGGCCTTTAAGAAAGGTATATTCAGGAAATGGATGTACTTTAGGGAAGCATGTTGTTAGTCACCAGTGACAACATCAGAATTAATAACATAATGAAATGCATTAATCCAATAACTGACTGGTTATTATACCTCGCTGATTTTTTGATCTGCTGTAGATACTGTTGAATGTCAGCTTAAATAGAATTTAGTAATGGTCGGAAGAAAAGATTTAACATTTTTAAAATCTAAAACTGTTTGTTTGCATGTAAGTTGATTACATAGAGTACATATGACCCAAAAACTGTGAAATTCAAGTTGTCCTCTGATCTCTGAATTACATTTAAACCTCTGCCAAAACAATTTTATCGTCATTTTTATTCCCTTTCCACACTGACAGCCTTGCAAAACCTTAATTTGATATTGATATATTAAAGCTTACAGGAACATAATTTGTTAATACAATCTTGAAAAGGTAATCTGTACTGTTGCAGTCACATTGGTATGAAGGGTAATGAAATGGCAGATAAATCAGCCAAAAGCTGCCCAGCATTCATCAGTTTCCTAATTGAAAATTCCACATACTGTAGTAACTTAAAATTTTTATGTAAATTAGCATTTTTTGTATCCTTGGTAAAATATGTTTAATGAAAACTCCACAGACAAACTTCAGTATATAAAAAACCCTCATTGGATAGTGACACCTCTCATAGAAAACAAATCACAGATCAGGTGTTATAGTGCTGCTTGTGTGTAGGACACACATACCTGCCTTATTGCATACCTTCTGAGCCTCAACCAGAGTGCATACCATGCCAGTGTCTTCTGATTGGAATACATTCTTGTCTAGTGTATCACCAGAGAAAGCAATGTCCTCTTTAAAGAATGTCGATTATGTAATTACTTTTTACCTGACTATTTTTATGATTTTACCTTTATCATTTATCTTACATACCTTCTGTAAAATTTTAACATCTTTGCCTTTCATCATTGATCTTGTTGGAGGGGCTTCAGGTGGCCAAGTGGTCTAGAGCGCCATCTCACTTTTGTCCACGTGGGTTCAAGTCTTAGGCTTTTCCAAGGTGGGTATGTGAGAAAGTTGCCAGTAGGTTCCCATGGGTAGGTGGTTCTTACCAGGATTTTCACAGGTTCTTCCTCCACAAGTTACACTGGCTGCCACACATAGCATATTTTGTGCCAAGAAATGGCTTTAGATGCCAAAGGAGCAACAACAGCTTATCTTGTTGGATCACATGTTGACCTTTATTTTGAAAAGGTTTGTCTTCCTATTGTCTTTTTTAAAAAAGTTTATCTTCACAATTTTAGAACATAACGTTTATCAGCACCATACAGCAAGTATTGTGCTGATGTGCCATTAAACCCTATTTGCACACACACACACACACACACACACACACTTTTTTCCAAGTGCCATTTGCATGTTTGTTTGAATTGAAAGTTTAATATTTCCTTTCATATAAAATCTTCTTGATTTCAGAACATTGTATTGAGGCATCTGAACGTCCTGCTAGGATACAACCAGACAGAGAAGTCTTTCAGTGTTCCTCCACACAGACTGAGGTAGAGGATTTGCATGACATTTATTTCCAGGCTTGATATACCACACTAACCCACCCACAAGTGAGATGGAAGGGGAGAGCACTCTGTCCATCACACATTTAATTACTTAAAATCTACCTAACCCTTTGAGATATATTCATGAAAGTTGGTATGTTTTCATATCATGACTTGACATTGTGTCCAATTAAATATGGCACCTGCATGGTAAAGTTAACCCCATTTTTGTTAAAAATTGTGTCCCTCCATCATATTCTTTTTCTGTTTAATATCTCAAGAATCATTTTAGATATCCACATTAAACATTGAAGTGCATTTGTATCATGACAGGAGTTTGTGTCCTATGTAATATTTGGCTAAAATTACCTACCCACTTTTATATACCTGCATTTTGGCATAGCATAATACGTTATGACACTGCCTATTAAACTTTTCCTGTTCTGTACAATAACTTCAGTTCCGTAGCTCATACCTTTGCCAACCGTTATGGATAGCTTTTGTTTGGGGAAAAGAAGGTTTTCAGTTTGTGGATGAAAAGGTCAAAGGTCGAGGTCACTAATTGAAAGAAGAAAACTGTTTCCACACAAATGGCATTACTTCTGTATGACATACCTGGACCAAATATTTGGATAGCTTGCTCTTGGGTAAGCTAACGCCTATTGATTTTTGGGCCAAATAGTCAGTTGTTGAGATCCCAATGACTGAAATAAGAAAAATGGTTTCTGCACAAAAACATTAGTTCTTCTTAACATTCCTGGGCTGGCAGAAGAAAATATGTTTTCTGCATAATAACTCTGATCTTAGACCTCACATCTTGACTAAAGTTTGTGGAGTCTTGCAGTTAAGCTCTAAAAGTGGCCTATTGATTTGAGGGCTTAAATGCCAAAGGTCAGGGTCATTGTAGCTCAAAGAAAAATGGGTTTGCAGAATAACTTTTATTCTAGAGTAAATTTCTTGACCAAATTTCATGGATGGCTTGCAATCGGAGTAATAAAGAAGGCTGTAGATAATGGGGTTTAGGGGTGATAGGTTATGAGCAAAGTAAGTCTAATAGGAAAATAATGGTTCTGCATTGTAAGTTTAGTTCAACACTGCATACCTGTACCACACTGCATACCTTTACCACAGTTTCAAGTCATTGAGACCTATTGGTCAGAGTGAACCATGTCTGCTAGTTTTTACAAAGACAATTAAGCACAGGGTGTGCTTGAAATGTGCCTTTGACGAGACTCTTGTTGAAAAGTTTATTTTTGAAATATCTTTTTGGGGTATTCCATAAGTACTCAGTGACTGAGATGATTTGATCTAGTTGGTTTATTTATAAGCACCCAGTGACTGAGATGGTTTTGATCTATAGTATTTGTGCACCATCCTGTTTGTTTGTACCCCCAACCATCCTGATTTTAAAAATGATAGGTTTCAAGGATAAACAGAATTCACAAATCTTAGACATTTCATTGATTGATTTTTAAGTTCTAACCTGATTGTCACCCAGGGGTCACTAACACTCAGCTTGATGACGTTTCAAATCAAACAGGAGTTTCTTTAGTAACAGGGTCACCATGTTTGAATGGGCAGGTCTATGTTTTCAAGCCAGAGATGTGATATTGTTACCATCTTTGATAATCTCAATAATTCCATGAAGTTTGGAGTTACATCTCTTTGAACAAATGTATATAAGAGTTCCACCTTTTTATTTGTTTTAGAAATATTAAAACTAAATATTGCAAATGTTAGAAGCATACAACATAAATTTTACTGAAATGGACTATTTTAGAAATGAGAAAAGGACAGTGTGCAGTCTGTCTGCATGTTTACTTCAGGAGCTCTGCTTGCTTTGATATGCCAATCAACAATGCCTGGGACTGGTTGGTGACAGGTTACAAATTATAACCTTGATTTTTTTCATTTTTAAAATTGGTAGGAGGTACAAATAAAATGTAGGGTGTTTGGATACTCTAGTTGGTTTTTTTATAACCTGTCAGTGACTAAGATGGTTTGATCTAGTTGGTTTATTTATAATCTCTCAGTGACTGAGATGGTTTGATCTAGTTGATTTATTTATAAGCTCTCATCGACTGAAATGGTTTGGTCTAGATGGTTTATTTATAAGCTCTCAGTGACTGAGATGGCTTGATCTAGATGGTTTATTTATAAGCTCTCAGTGACTGAGATGGTTTGATCTAGTTGGTTTATTTATAAGCTGTCAGTGACTGAGATAGGTTTGATCTAGTTGGTTTATTTATAAGCTGTCAGTGACTGAGATGGTTTGATCTAATTGGCTTATTTATAAACTGTCAGTGACTGAGATGTTTTGATCTAGTTGGTTTATTTATAAGCTGACAGTGACTGAGATGGTTTGATCTAGTTGGTTTATTTATAAGCTGTCAGTGACTGAGATGGTTTGATCTAGTTGATTTATTTATAAGCTGTCAGTGACTGAGATGGTTTGATCTAGTTAGTTTATTCATAAGCTGTCAGTGACCGAGATGGTTTGATCTAGTTGGTTTATTTGTAAGCTGTCAGAGATTGAGATGTTTTGATCTAGTTGATTTATTTATAAGCTGTCACTGACTGGGATGGTTTGATCTAGATGGTTTATTTATAAGCTCTCAGCGATTGAAATGGTTTGATCTAGTTGATTTATTTATAAGCTCTCGGTGATTGAGATGGTTTGATCTAGTTGGTTTATTTGTAAACTCGCAGTGACTGAGATGGTTTGATCTAGTTGATTTATTTTTTATTAGGAAAATTGGTGTGGGGTCTACATGTGCATATTTGATGATACAAGAACAAAATTGGCACTTCAGAAAAGTACCAAGAGAGGATACTAGTGAAATTTCTTAAAACAGATTTGTTACTTTATTTCCCATCTGCAAATATCAATCCAAATTAAAGATTTTATGTTAATTACCTGTATCATGTATCTGTGTTTTTTTATGTTAAATACCTGTATCATGTACCAGTGTTATTTTATGTTAGTACCTGCACCATGTACCAGTGTTATTTTATGTTAAATAGCTGCATCATGTACCAGTATTATTTTATATTACGTACCTGTATCAAGTACCAGTGTTATTTTATGTTAAGTACTTGTATCATGTACCAGTGTTATTTTATGTTAAGTACCTGTATCATGTACCAGTGTTATTTTATGTAATACCTGTATCAAGTACCAGTGTTATTTTATGTAAAGTACTTGTATCATGTATCAGTATTTTTTATGCTAAGTACCTATATCATATACAATTGTTATTTTATGTTAAGTACCAGTATCATGTACCAGTGTTATTTTATGTTAAGTACCTGTATCATGTACCAGTGTTATTTTATGTTAAGTACCTGTATCATGTACCAGTGTTATTTTATGTTAATACCTGTATCAAGTACCAGTGTTATTTTATGTAAAGTACTCATATCATGTATCAGTATTTTTTATGCTAAGTACCTGTATCATATACAATTGTTATTTTATGTTAAGTACAAGTATCATGTACCAGTGTTATTATATATTAAGTACCTGTATCATGTACCAGTGTTATTTTATGTTAGTACCTGTATCATGTACCAGTGTTATTTTATGTTAAGTACCTGTATCATGTACCAATGTTATTTTCTCTTTTGAAATTATTAACATTTTTATAAGTATAAAACTTATAAATGAATAAAGTATGAAGGTCTTTGCTAAAAATGAACCCACATGATTTTTGTTCTTGTTACAATGCTGTTTACTGCATGCTTGACTGGTACATGATACAGGTACACACATAAAATAACACTGGTACATGATCCAGGTACTTAACATAGGATAACACTGGTACATAATCCAGGTACTTAACATAGGATAATGCTAGTACATGATCCAGGTACTTAACATGGGAGAACATTGGTACATGATCCAGGTACTTAACATGGGAGAACACTGGTACATGATCCAGGTACTTAACATAGGATAACACTAGTACATGATCCAGGTACTTAACATGGGAGAACACTGGTACATGATCCAGGTACTTAACATGGATAATGCTAGTACATGATCCAGGTACTTAACGTAGGATAACACTAGTACATGATCAGGTACTTAACATAGGATAACACTGGTACATGATCCAGGTACTTAACATAGGATAACGCTAGTACATGATCCAGGTACTTAACATAGGATAACACTAGTACATGATCCAGGTACTTAACATGGGAGAACACTGGTATGTGATCCAGGTACTTAACATAGGGTAGTTTATCTCTCTTCTGTATGCATATAACACCTAATCTTTTAGCTGCTAATATTCAGATTAAAATGTCCACAAATTGTGTTTTGAGTGAACCAGAGTCACAATAAAATCAATGCCTGACTCGAAAAGGATGTAGACAAAACAAATCAGATGAATTAATTGAAGCACATTACTATTCTGATTTAGATCACATTTTGTATTCAAACTGCTGTTTTGAATGACTCAGTTAATCACCCCCATGTTATGTGATGCAAATACCATATTCCAGTTCATGTTTTTGATACTGTTAGTCCAATATAGTGTTTGTAGTCAAAATATTAATCTCTTGTCATGTACTCATAGTGTATTTATCTTCTTATCTATCTATCAATCTTCCTATTTAATCTTTCTGTATGTCTGTCTATATATATATCTATATATCTATATCTATATCTATATATATATATATATATATATATATATATATATATATATATATATATATATGTATAGCTATCCATCTGTGTAATTAATTGATTAAATTAATCAAATTGGTGATTAATTAAACTCTGTGCTTGTTTGCAGATTTTAAGATGCCTTCCTCTTTAACAACAACAAGCAAGAATCCCACATTACCTGTCTAATTGAGATGTAGTTATTTAAAAATGGTTCAGTTTATCCTTTACCTGGATGCACTGGTGTCTTGTGGTAAGATTTTAAAAGTTTAAAAAATATTTTATTCCATTTCAGGTCCTCAGCAGTTTTTAATTCATTCCTGAGTGGAATTCCATTCGTAAGTAAAAAAACATTTCATTGACATTTTTTTTTTTTTTAATCATCATCATCATTATCAATCCCGCAACCCAAGAGGTTGTTGGAGCACCACAATTGACTTTACAACCAATTCTCTCCATCTTTCCACCCCATGCCTGTCCACTCTTTAATGTTGCCTTCCCACCTCTTTTTCTGTCTGCCTCTTCTTCTGCACACCTGCATTGTGCCTTGCAAGATTGTTTTTGTCAGTCCAGATGATCTTCAGACATGACCATACCACTTCAGTTTGCGTTTTTTCACAGTGGTCAAGAGGTCTTCATAGGCTCCGATGGCTCATTGAATCCTGCTGTGGACCTCTTTGTTGGTTACATGGTCAGTGTATGAGATGCCCATGATCTTGTGATAGCATCTCATTTTGAAGGTTTGAATCCCTCTTTGTAGATCTAATGTGAGTCTCCATGTTTCACAAGCATACAGAAAAATGGATATGGTAATTGAGCACATCAACCTTATTTTGGAACTAAGAGCAATGTTGGTGTCTTTCCATATTGGTCTCAACCTTGTTATTGCTGCTGATGTCTGGGCAATCCTGCAAAGTAGTTTTGTTTTGGAGCCCTCGTCTGTGGTAATTGATTCCAGGTACTTGAAGCTTGAGATTGTCTCCAGCTTCTGTCCACTGACCTTTATTTCTGCACTGATGCCATTAGTGTTGTTTGTCATCAGTTTGGTTTTTCTGCGCTAATCTCCATATACCGTATGTTGTGGAGGTTCTGTTGAGGTGCTCAGCCAGTCAGTCAGTTCTTTTTCATCTCCTGCTAAACCATCAATATCATCTCAAAGTGAAGGTTAGTGATTGTTCTTCCTCCGATGCTGACAGTGCCCTTGTAGTCTTCTAAGGCATCCTCCATGATCCTTTCTACATCCCTGTCTGACTCCAACTATTGCTCAAAACCAATCTCCTCTGCTACAGTTGATGAGGACAGCACTGATGGCTTTGTCATAGAGGTGCTCAACAACCCACACCAGGTTTGAGCTGATGTTGTACTTCCTCATAGTTGCCCATAAGGCAGTATGCCATACCCTATCAAGGGCCTTCTTGAAATTTATAAAAACATGGTATAGATTCTGCTGATGCTGAAGGTATTTCTCACAAAGGAGTCTGAGATTGAAGATTTGTTCTGTGGTGCTCCTTCCTGCTCAGAAGCCTGTCTGCTCTTCAGCAATAGTTTTCGCTGCTTGAGGCATTAGTCTGTTGAGAATTATCTTCAGCATGACTTTGCTTGGGTGACTGATCAGACTGATTGTTCTGTAGTTTTGGCATAGCTGTAGGTTTCCTTTCTTAGGGAGCATGATGACCAAAGATTGAGTCTATGTGGTGGGCCATTCTCCTGTCTACCATATCTTGCTGCAGATTGTTGTTAGGACTGTGACTATCTCTTCTCCTCCTGCTTGTATGAGTTCTGCTAATATGTTGTCAACACCAGCTGACTTTCCTTTCTTTAATGACCTAACTGCAATCTCTACCTTCTAATGAAGAATGGGATTGTAATCAGTTTTTTCTGCCTGAGGGCAATTTAGTATTGCTGGATCTCCTTGGGTCTTGAGCTTGTACAATTCTGAGCAGTATTCTCTCCACCGCTTGAGGATCTCTTGATCTTCTCTGAGGCATTTTCCTGATTTTACTTGGATGGTGGTGGTTTTCCCTTATTTATGGGTTGTGAGATCTTTCACCAGTTGATATGCCATCTTGCTGTCATTTCTATGCAGACTGTCTTCGATTTTACAGCATGGTCTTTATATCCAGGACTCTTTTGTCTTTTTCATGCTTTTCCTGATCATGCAAGATGCAGCCTGGCGGAGCCCATCCCTCTCCAGACTGGATGACCACAGACGAAATCCACCGATATTATGTGGCACACCCTGGTCCTGAGCACATGGTCGTTAAGCTCATGTTGGAGCCCTTCTGCCCATGCCATTTAAGAAAAACCTTATTCTATGCAGCACATTATTCAGTATTTTGAATAAGATTGACAGTATGTCTTATATATATATATATATATATATATATATATATATATATATATATATATATATATATATATATATATATATATATAAAACATGTGGGTCATAAGCATATACATTTTATCATGTGGGATAGGGAAATCACACCTGAATGGTCGCAAGCATATATATATTATTCATGTGGAATAAGGAAATATCACCTGAATGGTCATAAGCATATATATTATTCATGTGGAATAGATAAATCTCACTTGAAGGGTCATAATCCTGTATTTTAATCAACACACAATACATAGGTTCAATAGAAACTTTTTTGTACATACAAAATAATCTTTGGCATAACAGCGGCAAATCTTGTCACAGCATAATGCACCAGTCTAGTTAAAAATTTTCTATAGGAATACATCAGGAAGAGAAACTTGGGGGAGTTTGTAGGGTTGTGAAGAGTGTCTGACACCTGTATGTGGAGCCACAGTGGGCTGATACGAGGTATATAGGGACACTGATAACCAAAACTTGATAAGTCTGATCCTGAGGATTGATTGCTATGATAACAAACAGCAGCGGATACTCCATACATGCACTGTAGGAAATGGGTATGAAGTATATGGGCATAATAGTTGAGTACATTTAAGTACTGACACAAATTTTGGGTCAAAAGCAAAGTTGTGAATGCATGAACTTGGCAGTGGCCCTCTGAACAGAGCTGGAATGATATGCTCTGTAAGAAATGCCCCAACTATATGACATGGTGGAAGGAGGGGAGGTGGGTAGTTCTTTCCACAAAAGATGTTAAGTTAAATGCATCATCTACACTGAAAGGAACACATCTCTACAGGCATCCCAGTTGCTGTATAAATGCAGCCCCAACTGACACAATGTTTGATCACATGCTTCAACTCAGTCATCTGATTGGTTCAACATGACAGCATATCTAAATTTAGTTACTAGCTTATTAACATATACTGACTGCAATGACGTCATGTCTGGGCAGAGAAATCATAGTAGACAAAGAGGGACCTATCAAGGGGCCTGAGAAGGATGCATTGTGTATTACTTATACTTAATTTAATCAATTAAATTATATATTATTCATGTGGCATAGGGAAATCTCACATTAAGGGTCATAAGCATTTATATTATTCATGAGGGATAAGTAAATCTCACCTGAAGGGTCATAAGCATATATATTATTCATGAGGGATAAGGAAATCTCACCTGCAGGGTCATAAGCATTTATATTATTCATGAGGGATAAGGAAATCTCACCTGCAGGGTCATAAGCATTTATATTATTCATGAGGGATAAGGAAATCTCACCTGAAGGGTCTTAAGCATATATATTATTCATGAGAGATAGGTAAATATCACCTGAAGGGTCATAAGCATATATATTATTCATGAGGGATAAGGAAATCTCACCTGCAGGGTCATAAGCATATGGTATATATTATTCATGAGGGATAGGTAAATCTCACCTGAAGGATCATAAGCATAAATATTATTCATGAGGGGTAAGGAAATCTCATCTGACAGGTCATAAGCATATATATTATTCATGAGGGGTAAGGAAATTCTCATATGAAGGGTCAATGCATATATAATTATGTTATTAGTATGGAATAGGGAAATCTCACCTGAAGGGTCATAAACATTTTTTTTTTCTTTTGGAAAAAGGAAATTTCAACTGAAGGGTCATAATCATATTTATTATTCATGTAGAATAGGGGAATCTCACCTGAATGGTCATAAGCATATATATTATTCATGTGGAATAGGGAAATTCTACCCAAAGGGACTTAATCATATATATTATTCATGTGGGACAGGGAAATCTCATATGAACAGTCATAAGCATGAATATTATTGATGTGGAATATGGGAACCTCACCCAAAGGGTTATAATCATATACTGTAATATCATTTATTTTGTGGTGCTTAATTTTCATTGTTTTATTAAAAAAAGACATTTATTGTGGGTAGTTAAATTCGTGGTTTAGCCTGTCAAAGTGTGCATATTAATTGTTATTTAATTTCATTACTGAACCTCTTCAAATACCAAAAACAAAGAATGCAAAACTATGCCAAAAATTTGGTAAGTTGAATGTTTAAAACAATCTTTCCACATGTATGAGCACAAAGCAAAGACCTGACAAGTTCAATAGTTACACTGTGTTTTCATTCAAGTGAATAGCGTCGCTGGAAGCCGATGCAGCAACCAAAACTGAAACAATACTACCACCTCAATGAGTACAAATAAAACACCTGTCAAGATCAATCACTTACATGTTTTTGTCTGAGTGCTGAACATCAAAGGAACCCAATGCCACCAAAGTGTGACAGTGGTAACTAAATTAAACGATGGTGTAATCACTCCCTTGTTTGTGCCTGCCTCACATACAGACTAACTTCAGCCACTAGACTTGATAATGAATAAAGACTACAAAGAAGAATTAAAATTACACTTCTACAACTAGTATACTAAAAATGTCACAAAGGCCATCTTGGAAAAGGAAGATGTTATTGGTGATGATCAGTGCACTGTAATTGTGAACCGTGCAACCTCATTAATGAAGCCAATTTATGCAGAATAGATAATTGCAGCTCATGGTAAATGATGTTAAATGTTGTTCATTGTAACATGATCTGCTGGCTCACTATGCAGTGTTAAATTGGGGTAAATCTTGCTCATTGTACCATGATCTTTTGGCTCACTATGCAGTGTTAAATCAGAGGAAATGTTGCTCATTGTACCATGATCTTTTGGCTCACTATGCAGTGTTAAATCAGGGGAAATGTTGCTCATTGTACCAGGATCTGCTGGCTCACTATGCAGTGCTAAATCAGGGTAAATGTGTTCACTGTACCATGATCTATTGGCTCACTTTGCAGTGTTAAGTCATGGTAAATGTTCATTGTACCATGTCACACCACAACAATGGTATGCGTTTAACCTTGTCCATCAATCTGTCAATCCATCTTTCACACCTTAGTTAAGTTTTTGTTTAGGTCATTTTTCAGACACTTGATGAGGCATCTGTATACCTTGAACAAATTTCTGTATTTTCTTTAAATTTGGATTTTAATTTCCCTTAATTTCTTTGAATGTTTTAAATGTTTTCATATTATATATTCTCTTTAGGTACTGGACAGGAATTTTAAACTTGGAAACATAATTCTTCCCATTACCTTGCTGCTGCTGCAGTATGGACCTTCACCACAAAGATATGCCAGTGATTACCAGCCACCCAATTACACTCTGTGGTATCTAGAACCTCACACTCGAGTCTCATGGCTTAATGCACTGCTGGTAATTCTGTACAAGGTAAATATATCAGCATCTGCAAGTAACCTAACAGCACTCAGTGGTATTTAGTCATACACTCAGGTCTTGTGGATTTGATATACTGCTGGTAATGCTATACAGGATGAGTAGGGTAGCACCTGCAAGTCACCAACAGTGGTATTTAGTGTCATACACTCAGGTCTTATTGATTTAATCTACTGCTGGTAATGCTATACAAGGTGAGTAGGGTAGCACCTGTGAGTCAACCTACAACACTAAGTGGTATTAAGAGGCATACACTCCTGTCTTGTGGATTTGATTTACTGTTGGTAATGCTATACAGGGTGAGTAGGGTAGCACCTGCAAGTCACCCAACAGTGGTATTTACAGTCACAAACTTGGGTCTGGTGGATTTAATCTACTGCTGGTAATGCTATACAGGGTGAGTAGGGTAACACCTGCAAGTCACCAACAGTGGTATTTAGTGTCATACATTCAGGTCTTATCGATTTAATCTACTGCTGGTAATGCTATACAAGGTGAGTAGGGTAGCACCTGTGAGTCAACGTACAACACTCAATGGAACTGAGAGGCATACACTCAGGTCTTGTGGATTTGATCTACTGTTGGTAATGCTATACAGGGTGGGAGGGTAGCACCTGCAAGTCATCCTACAGCATTTGTTATTTAGAGTCATACACTCAGGTCTTGTGGATTCAGTACACTGCTAGAGTATTCAACATGCTCTTCCAGTAACTAGTACCCCCTTAGGAATTTTGAAAACAAAAATCATCTAGGATATAAGAAATGCACAAAACTTGTTCATTTCCTTGATCCATTGATCATTTCTAACCTGATTGTTGCCAGGTGGTATACAGCACTGTCATATTGTTCTGCGTTTCAGTTCAAATGGAGTTTTCAGTTTTAAAAGAAAAGCAGCATGCTCACTGTCTTATTCCAGTTACTGGAAAAGTCCATTTTCAGTGAAGGGGTGAAGTTCCATGCTCATACATTCATAGAAGGTAAAATAAACATATTGTTGTATGCACCCAGTATTTGCAATGTTTAGTTTTGATTATTTCTTGAAATAATGTAACTCCTAAATTTACAGAATTATTTGGAGCATATCAAAGATTTTGAACTATATCACTTCTGTTGTCTGAAAATTACAGACTCACCCAAACAAATGTGGTGGCTTTTTTAGTTGAAAAATTACCTTTTTTTATGATTGAAACACAAAGAATATCACATTGTTATAGGCCCCCTGGTGACAATCAGGTTAGAAGTTATAAATTGATGAATGAAATAACTAAGTTTTATGTATTTTTTATGTCCTTGATGCTTTTTGTTTTTAAAATCATTAAGGAGTTAACCAGCTGCCTGGAGGGTGGGCAAACACTTTAGTAATGCTCTACAAGTTGAGTACCTGAAGGTCACTCATCAGCTCTAAGTGGTACTTCGAGTCACACACCAAATCTCTTGGAATAATATTCTGTTTGTAATACTGTACAAAGCTAGTATGAAAACACGTACAGTTGACCCAACTAGTCTGTGATTTCAACTAACAACCTACATTTAAATGGTGTCTTTGCATTGGTATAGTTACTCATGTAAAAAGATTGATAAACTGAATGTTCCTCTGCTTCACTTGTGTCACTGCATCAAGTCTGTAAACATTATATATTACACTTCATATGTGTAACAATTTCATACCTGGTTTTAGCAATCTCCTTTGACAGTAAATTATATAGTTTGGGATACAGAATCATTATAACATTGCTTTAGTGTATATTTTATGTGTAGAAATTATTCTATATTCTCAAACACTTGTATATTCTGGGTAACTATTCAGTGCATTGTTTCATATTAATTATATTTTTTTTCATTATGTCTTAAAATTCATGTTTCTTCTTTTCTTGTTTTTTCTCTTTAAGTACCAAATAGATACATCCCCTGTGTCAGCTATTGTCCAGATTCTAGTACGGATTGTGGTCAACACAATAGAAGCCCAGCATCATCGCTGCAAGACATCTCATGAGGATGGCTTCCCACCACCCAGTCCCACTGTACATAGAAGTAAAGGTTTGAATGCTCTGATATTATCAAAATGATGGAGCCAAGTTGTTTTATTCAGTTTAAATTTGCTGGCATTATAGTAATATTTAAGGAAGCAGGAGAGCAGAGCTTTGTATTGATTTATACAAAATTATATTATACCCTACAGTCTTAAAATCAGAAATATAAAAGAGTGAAAACCAACAAGTTTTGTAAAACTCAGAAAATTATTTATTTCCCTATAATACAAAGTTTAAATGTAAAATAACTTGCAGTATTGTGAATTAAATCCCAAATTATCCTAGAATTTCTAACACAAGTCCTAATGAATTAAGTTAGGAATAAACTTTAGTGGCATTTCAAATAATTTCCAAGGTGTTGTTGTGACTGCAGTCATCTGCAGTCTAAAATACTAATGTACCAATGGTCTGAATTGTAATGATGTGCAAACAGTCTTTTGATGAATCACAGTAATACAATCCAAGAAGTCCTTGCTTGAATTCACTATAATTCCAAGGTAATGTTGCTGCCCCATAAAAGTATTATGGATGAGCACTTTGTATTTCAAGTGAATAAATAATTTTAATAAATAAATTCCAGCCCAGATGAAATACTGAACACAACAATAAGACTGATTCAAGAGCTTTCAGCATGATTAATTCATTTTTCCAATATACAGTGGGCCAAAAGTTCATTTCTAGAACAATTTAAGTTATAATTTGATGGTCTGTTACTAAAATTATACTAAAGAACATGATAAGCATAATGTCCTTGACTCAGACTAAGATAATAATCTTAATATTTAACCTACACTCACAGCAAAATATAAGAAATATATTAGTTGTTTACAAATTTAAAAAAATGATTCTGGTCAGGTAGACAATGAACTTGATTTTGGACAAGGTCATTTACAAGATACAATTTTACATAACCCACAGCATATAATGAATTTTAAAAAAAACTTAATAAACAATGTAAATTAAAAATACATAATGATATAAATTTTCTTATAGAAAGGGACATAGGCTTAAGGGTAACCTCAGTTTGCATGTAATTGTTAGGACCACAGGGTGGACTAAATAAGAACAGAAGTATGCAATATACTTCTGTAGAAAGAATTAGGTAGCAACTTGAAAAATACACTTCATGTACAAGACTGCCATAAATGTGAGTATATTATAATCAGAGTTGACTGTAATATCAGTGAAAGCAAATATTTTAAGGGAATGTATTTTGCAGAAATTCATCCATTGGATATGAAGAGCTTTGATAATTGTTTCCCTGTTAATGGCACATATTGGATTCTGTGTAGGTGTATGTAAAAACTAGGTGAAGTAAAAACCTACAAGTAAACTGTACATTGATGATAACTTGAAATACCCATATATATATATATATATATATATATATATATATATATATATATATATATATATATATA
>JAECUM010031189.1:0-31185 GCA_016617855.1 Megalonaias nervosa
TATAAAACAAAATTTTTACACAATTTCAGATCTGGTCATTCATATATCCATTACATTGTGAATCGTGTTTGTTTTAGTATTTGTTTGATTTTGGGTTTTTTTTGTTTGTTTTTTTAATTGAAAATTTAAATTTAAATTAAAACAAAATTTTCGAAATTACTGATCTAATTTGTCCATTCATTAACACATTGCACCAGTGTACATTGTTTTATACAATGAACCGACCTTAACGTGCAGTCACCAAGGAAATGATTATCAGCAGAAACGCAGAAGATACCATTGATATATATACATATATATATATATACGTATATATGGATGGCTGGCTGGCTGCACACGTGCATGTACCATCAGCGTCGAATCCAAAACATCGATAGCAAGAAAAATATACCCCAAAATATCCACCCAGAACTCATAACTATAATATTTATTTCATGCACTATTCATAGCTTTAAAAATTGTTTTAAATTTTTAAGTTAAAACGGGATTGCATTGTTTCAGGAAGTAAAAAAAAGAAAGGGTGCCGATTGTATAAATTCTGGCGAGTCATAAACGATTAACTGAGACTATATTTAGTGCCAATGCAATGGGAGTAGAGTTACTTGCGCACAAACATACCACGGCAGCCGACCAAGTTTGGGCTGGGCAAGAATCGAATCCGTAACCATCTGATTGTAAATTTTTTCCGCGATAATACGTGAACAGAGCCACCGAGGTGTCCTATCATACAATGAAAAAACTCAATAGTGTTTAGGTTTGTAAATGGGCTACATTTTTAATCTGAAAAATTCAAACATAAATCCATTTAAAAAAATAGGATACTCATTAATGAAGACACTACTTTACATGTTTTGTAAAGTCCATGCTTGTATTAATGGATCAGTACCTTACGTTTTTTGGGACACTACCACGCCAATGTCCAATGTATCAATACTTCAAATAATAACCTACTGCAATATTCTGTTCAAACATGTAATGAAAGCTACTTCCGGACGTATAATCTATATATGCATTTAGCCTATGGTGTGTAACCACGCTATGTAAATGATTTATGGATGTTAATATCCGATGCAACAGCAGAATATTCTTCTACTAATATTGTTTCGATCCATGAATATATGGGGTCAAACTCAATTCATTTGGTTAAAAAGCAATGCTGACTCGTTTAAAACTAACACATTCGAAATGAGAAAATGAAAGGGGATTTTCTCTCTTACCAGGCTTGCGAAGACAATCCACCCCGTTGTATTCATGTTAAGGAACTTTACAGTGTCTGGGAAGTATTTGCAATATAGAAAACGGTACGAAGACGAAACGGTACGCACACGGTACGATACAATCAGGAATGATACGAAGATAAAATAGTAACATAGGCAAACAATTATGAATAACGCTCAGTTATGAATAATGCGCAGACGGTTCGAAACGGTACGCTCCGGCCGAACAAGAGACAATAAAATGTTTGGTAACGTCAGGAACAATACAGAGCGGCACGTAAAGGGACGATATGAAAACGATAGGACAAGATTCGGGAACGAAATTTTGTTGTTGTTGTTATTGTTGGGTTTAACGGCACGTTTAGCACAAAATTGTCTATACCATGCCAAGGAAATGAGAGCTAATTGCATTTCATAACGACACTTGTAGCAAGTATCTTAATTCATTACTGGTTCTGATTTTTATTGGATTTGGGAGAAAAGGAGATAAAGAAAACGAACGAATCATTGGACTGCTGATGTGCAAAGTGAGCGCGCTACCGCTGTGTTATCCATGCTCTAAATGTTTGGTTAACCTGTTAATCATCATTGCTTTAAACTGTCGTTGCCTTGTCTGATTCCTT
This sequence comes from Megalonaias nervosa, assembly GCA_016617855.1. Taxonomy (NCBI): domain Eukaryota; kingdom Metazoa; phylum Mollusca; class Bivalvia; order Unionida; family Unionidae; genus Megalonaias; species Megalonaias nervosa. Next base: position 1,841 of record JAECUM010031189.1, read on the forward strand.
ATCAAAATGTATTGAAGCATTTTTATGCTCTGTTGTTTCTCGGAAGACTATCGATTTTAAAGAATCTGATAAAATTTGCAAATGACATAACTCAGTGTCATTCAATTGGAGCCTATTAAAAACGTACCAATGTCAATGGCATGTCTCAATGTCACGAAATTGGAGCCTAAGTGAACGTACCTATGGAAATCACATGTCTCAATATCATGCAATTGGAGCCTGATAAAACGCACCTACGCAAATGACATGCCTCAATATCATGCGGTGGCTTTAGTGGTCTGAGCGTCAACCTCGGATGCGGGAGGTCGCGGATTCGAACCCCGACCGAGTCATACCAAAGACTTATAAAAATGGTACAAGCAGCTGCCTTGCTTTGCGCTCAGCATTAAGAGGTTAGTGTTAGGATTGGTCAGCCTGATGTCAGGATAATGTGACTGGGTGGAACATGATGCTACATGTCTGCGACATGATGCCCCAGTGCTGACATCACTATAAACTGCCACACTGCAGACGTCGTAGAGTTCTTACTGAAATAGTGTTAAAGCCACGTAAAAATATAAATCACACACACACACACACACACACACACACACACACATTCAATGTCATGCAACTGGAGCATGATAAAGCGTACCTACGCAATTAGAACTCAGCTGATTCACTTTATTATTACAATTCACGAAAAAAAAAAAACGACAGTGCAAAATGTGTCAAGTGTCTATGAACTATTGAGTCGAATTCCAGAACATGGGTTTGTACCCAGCAGAAGACAAAAATCGAGAACATTAATTTGTTTATAATATAAGTCGGACTTAATTTTCATTAATCACATGCAATATGTCTAGACGTAAACTATTACTTTTCACGGTAATAATTTTGTGTGTGCAAACTGTCAGATTAAAAATAAAATCATTTGATTAATTATGCAAAGATTTCCGTTAGTTGATGCTTTGACATATAACTGCAGGTTTGACCTGCCACCATGACACACAAATGTAAGACAAAACACTGACGAAGGGAAAATAATATTTTAAAGCATACGGATACGAAATTTGATGTAGATCAACTCACACATTCAAACAAGTATATATTTTTCCTAAATCGCGTCTTTTGTGTAAATTAAGTTGTCCATATTCTGTTGGGTGAAAGTTTGTCGTTCTCGAGAAATGAACAAGACAATTTTGAGATTCAACGATTCCTAACTGCAAACATACGTGCGAGAGTTTTTGTTTCTAATAGATGGAAACAATAGTTTTATGCATGTGTTTTATCGTGTATTCTGAATAACCCATTATTATAAATGAAGAACTTCTCAAAAACAATAGTGTTGCAACAGCGGCCATGAATATCACTAAGTCATTTGCGATACATATTTAGTTCCAAAACACACACGATATTGTAAGAATGTTCTATCTATTGTCAAAGTTAAGGGATATAAAGGGATAAAAACAAGTAAATCGCCTCTTCGAAAGACCGAATGAATCCAAATACCGGGTTTTAATCGACTTATTCTCGTGTATAATATAACAGTAAAATTATAGAACCATTACAAACACAGGCTGGTTTAATTGCATTTCTCATCCTTTGTTCTGTAATTGTATAATTTTTTGTATCTTTCGTGACTTTAGCCTGAAAAGAAATTTCAGGGTTCAAAGATATAGTATATCTTACGAATATTTGCATCGTAAATTGTAATTGTTAAATGGTAGAGGTTCTTAATTCTTGGCGAAAAAATAATTGATACAATTCTCGGTAAAAAGTAATTTCTTGCTTAAACTATGAAAACGAGTGTTTAAATTCTTTCATTTAAGGCGATCGCAGATTACAAGCCATCCATGCAAATAATAGAAACGAAAATTGCTTAATTGAAACGAATTGATTGAATTTACAACTTAAACCAAAGCTAACAAATATTCGATTACAAGCGTTAGAAAGTTGCATTTGTGATACTTCCATAGCGAACATGATATAGTTCAATATTTCCGTATAACAAAACCCCTGCTTGTGTTTAGTCTTGCATTCATTCATACACAAAGAAAGATGTTGGAGGAAAATGAAAGTTAAGTTATGGTTTTTAAATGTTGCATGACTCTTTATGATTACCTATTATATTCGGGTGTTATATACAACTGTTCTTTATGTTTGAAACTAAAAAAATATATTGGCACTCAATTATAAAGTTGTTGTAAGACCAATTTCGGTAACATTTCCGTGAAACCTACTAATCAGTTTGAGACTGGGAAGTATGACATTGGTTCTAAAGAAGCAATTACTATACGGCATTGTGTTTCAAACGTGCAATTAACAAAACACAGTAGAAAGGAACCGTTACTAATGGGCAAGCTATATGTGTGGTACAAAAATACTCGCAAAGTGTTTTTTCCCCACGAATGCTCGCTTTATCTGAAAATTATAAAGTACTAAAATAGCTACACAAACATTTTCAAGTAAATTAATCCCCCTCCTGCAATATTTATATATCAGATAAAACCATCAATGGGATACATTTGTGGAATATTTACCGTGTTTACTCGCTTATAAGTCAACTCGAACTACAGATCTGTCGTCGCATAATACTCCCCCAGATCTAGTTTTACGCAGTTTGTTAGGAGTAATCAGTCGAGCACACCATATAGATCAGGCAGGATTTGCCGGCACATTATTTGACGGCAGATCAGGATCATGTTCCTTGCAATTGGAATCATCTTATAAGCAATTATACATGGTACACACAATGGTTCATTCAACATCGTAACTAACTTCGGCTGTCAACTGGATTTGAATTCAATTAATTTGTACACATTTCTCAAGACTTTGTAATAAATTTACTGCCATTATTTTTATTTTCTTCATGTTAGTCTGATGATTATGGTACCTGCGAATTGTACGTACAAACTTTCTGCTGGAATTCCAATTGATAGAGTGAAATATATCTTAATCCAGTACATGTCAAAACAATATACAGATGTAGAGGAACATTAGAATCTGTTGTGTATGCTATACTATAATATTTCAGGCTGTTATGACTACTTGATACACTAGCCAATGGCGGGGTAGGGGTGAAGGGGCATAAGGCAACTTCTATTCTACTTGATACACCTGAAAATAGCAGGGAGGGAGAATACGGAAAAATAGGAAACATTTTCGCCGTATCCTTTATGGTTACCAGACAATACACCCTCGTAATGCGTGGCTGTTACTTGGTCTTGTCGATCTCTTCAGCCACCGAAATGTAATTGGAAAAAAAAAACAAAAAACAAAAAAACAAAACAAAAACAAACCTAGCCTCCTTGTAAATATGATGCTTAAGTATGTTTACCTTGATGTACTTCTAGTTGGAGAAACATGAGGCGAATATTCAAAAGAATCATCAGTAACTCTGTCTCTGGTTTATGAAGCCTTAAAAACTACATGATCGACTAACTCGTTTATTTTTACAACTGTATCTGGTTTATGAATACTTAAATACTATAGGAACACGCGTCTCGTCGATTTTTACAGCTCTGTGTCTGGTTATGAAGACTGTAAGACTACAGGAACACGCGACTCGTTTATTTTTACAGCTCTGTGTCTGGTTTATGAAGACTGTAAGACTACAGGAACACGCGACTCGTCGATTTTTACAGCTCTGTATCTGGTTTATGCAGCCTTACAGACCATACGAGCATCCGACTCGTCTAATTTTACAACTCTATAGGCTTATCAAGCCTTACAGACCATAAGAGCATCCGACTCGTCTAATTTTACAACTCTATAGGCTTATCAAGCCTTACAGACCATAAGAGGATCCGACTCGTCTAATTTTACAACTCTATAGGCTTATCAAGCCTTACAGACCATAAGAGCATCCGACTCGTCTAATTTTACAACTCTATAGGCTTATCAAGCCTTACAGTCCATAAGAACACCCAACTCATCTATTTTCATAACACTCAAGCGTAGGAAGACATGTACGAACGAGAACGATTTGTCAAAAGAAACATTATTGCTGCTAATGCATCATACACGCAAAATTTATAATCAACTCGAGACCTATTTGGAGGCAAATGTTATCCCATTATTTCTATGGGTTGCAACGTTGTGCATTGCTGGCGAATTTGCTTGAATCACAAAGAGAATGTACAATGCATGTAGTACTCGTTCAAAGGTAGCTTAGAAAGCATATGGCCCCAAATACGAAGTTCATCGAAGTTTGGGTGTGCCGGGTAATTATGGAAGCGTAGATGTGATTAACCATTTTCTGTAATATTTATGGAAGAAAGTACGAATAGAAGAATGCTTTCAGATTTGTATCATTTAGACAGTGCGAACAAAATCTTCAAACAATCCCTTACAATTTTACTTTATACAGAATATGGCTGCAAATATCATATGCATTTTGTATCTTTCCAGTAAATGGTATTTTACTGATAGAAAATCGTCGTCTATTGAATAGCAATATACACGAATAGGGAAGCTATTGGAAACTCCGTTCTCTATCCGATCATAAACCTATCTTCGACAAACGCAATTAATAAATGTCTTAATTATAAGTACATGCATATCTTTAGGTTATACACCTGTCATATGCATAAATTAAATGAAATTATATTACTGTAAGTTAAACAGGCCTATCTCTGAGAGTCAGTGTCACAGAAAGTGGTCTTTACGTTTCAATGGACCTATTGCGAACATTTGTTCCGCGTATTCGCTAGTATATCATCTTTTAAAATCGGAGATTTTGTTGTGCCAAGTCATATACTCATTTCAATAATACTGCTGATTCTGTTCTAAACATTTCTGCGGGCAAAAGCAAAAAAGTAACACCAAGATAAGCTGTACATATTATAAATACAGAAACGTCCTGGTGTCCGAGTCAAGTCAGTGATGACTCGGACAAACAAGTGGAATGGAGTTAACTGTTGAACAACTGTTAGTGGTCCCGTAGTTTAAATGATCAGATCCAATGGAATCACTGAGAAGCATTCATTGACTGAGAGTTGGTGGTGTAAATCAGTTTCACAGTACAACACTATCAAAAGCGACATCACGTTTTATTTGAGATTGTATGTAATTTATACGCTGAATGTTCTATCTTGTTTTGTTTAATTTGCATTTTCTACGTGTGTATGATGCATATTCTACATACTGCATCTGCCAATAATTCTTTCTAAATTTGATCTGCGCGATATTGGAATACTTAAATTTCATACCATAGCAATGTTTATATGTTTAATATTACTCATGTCAACATTCTACATTGCATCATTCCATTTCTAAATCTCATCTCTGCATTCTGGTAATATATTTGATTACATGTTAATCAATGTAACTAAACATACGTAACACTGTAGAAGCTACAATATGGTACAGAGAAAGTTACATGTAATATGTCAACATAATGCAAGTTGGAATATTGCAATCAACGCCATCTATTGTCATAATGATGACATTCTTGTAATGACCCATTATAACAACAGATGGAGCTGTTAGATTAATCACTTAACATAAACGACTGTCCTGGGTCCAAGATATTGCAGATTCAAAGCATGGAACATATGGCCAAAGATCCCCTCTTCCACCCACAAGCATCAGTTAATTTACCGCATCGTGGCAAAAAACACCCCCCCCCCCCTTGATCTAGCGGACACAGTTTGACTGACATAATCGCATACGCTTCATTAAAACTAGAGCTTATTATTTATTTATTTATTTATTTTAATAGGCTAATCGGGGATCAGGGATTGCTCACTGCAGTCTCACCAAAATTGGATAATTATAAGATATAAACAATAATGTAAATATACAGGTGTAACATCACGCAGAACACGCTTCAGTGTCAGGAGATTTAAAAATGTCCTCTTTCCCAGAAGGCTGTGCGTTCTGCCTTTATAGATAACTCATTCTAGATTACTGGCTGGAAATTCAACAAATATATTTTATAAGCTGATGATGTTGCAGATATGTCTTAGAGGGATAGATTTCTCGCTTTCAGCCCATGGAAGTCAGAAGGAAGTTGGATATTATTTGTGGCGAAGCTGTATGTATGTATGTATGTATGTATGTATGTATGTATGTCTCTAAGCGCTTAACAATATTAGATAACACAAAACATATACAACGACAAGAACACAAAAACAAACACGAAATTACAAAACAAAAACATGCAGACAATATTTAGGAAGTAAAAATTATTAAGTTTTTAAGCCTGTTCCTGGAGTCGAAGTAGCACTCTTGAATGAGATCACAGTGTCCTTGTGTCTTGAATGAGATCACAGTGTCCTTGTGTCTAAGATCAAGAGGCAATTCGTTCTACGTAGTTGAGGGCCTTGGTACGCAAAAGAACGCTGTCCGTATCACTTCGTTTTAAAAGTGGCAACAACGAGAATACGAGTGTCGGAAGAGGAATACGAAATGTATATTGGACTGCAGCCAGTCAACGAAATGTAACATAGTGAACAGATTTTGCTTGATATTCTGGATCGAACGAGTAGCCAGTGGAAGTTACAGAACAGTGGAAGGAGTGCTCATTTCTTCCTTTCTTTAAGGGTAATCTAAGCAGCTGTGATTTTAACATTTTAAAGTTTCTGTAGTAGGTTCTGAGACGAACTAGATTGAAGTGAATTAAAATTGCCAAGTCTTGAAGGTACTAGGGAACACACAAGTGTTTAGTGGCATCAACCGAAAGAAAATTGCGAATGGAACTGATGAGTCTCACCTCCATATGCAGCTCGCATATGTTCATGACATGTTGGTGTAATAAGAGCACTGTCGAGAGTGACACCTAGGTTTCGTACCGACGGTGTAAATTTAATGTTGGTATTGCCAATACTTATTATTGGCGGTAAAAAAATGTGAATGTTATTGTTCCAATACAAACATACGCCTTGTAAAATCATGTCTAAGTAAAACCAATACAAACATACGCCTTGTAAAATCATGTCTAAGTAAAACCAATACAAACATACGCCTTGTAAAATCTTGTCTCAGTAAAACTACAATTGCAGATAATTATTTCTAAAATCTTCGCCACTTCTGAAATTCTTGAATTTCTGAACGCAAATCCGATTTGTTTGGCGAAGCAGAATTTGACAGTTACTAGTATTGCCATGTTAAAGGGACCCGAACATTTTTCAATCACCTGGTATCAGATGCATTGTGAACTATTTTATGTTATTGTATATATTCAGAGCCATGACGCAAAGATTTATTGAAATTTAGATTTTGTATATTAGATTTTATTAAAAAAAAGAAATACCCGAATGTGCCTTTCTCATCAGACACTTCCAAATTTTGTCAGCAAGAGTAAAGAAATCCATGACCTTAGAAAAAAAAGCAACCTGTGATTTAAAATTTCCATTCGTGGGAAAGTCACGTGATTACGTAGATCACAAATTAAAACCTCGTCCGTAAACTTAGTTTCTAAAGGACTCTGATGACATACATCAATTATGAACAAGAGACTGTATATTCGTTATGCCTCTTATCCTTGGAAAGAATTTTGATCAGAACATGGTATAACTCTCAAGTTAATCAAGTTATGTAAGCTATGTGTGCGATATTAAGCCCACATGGATCTTCTGTGGGAATATGTATCGGCGAAACTTGTTAGACATAGCCACTACAGAATTTTCTCTTGGTTCGTTCTTAGCACAGAAGTTCAACTCAGTATTAAATATGAGTTCGAAAGAAAAGAAAACTAATAATTTTGACTGCTTTTGACTGATTTAACTCATATGAAATGTGGTAACAACTCGGTCCTGTCTTGGTACCTTTTGGATGTCCCATTGTTATTCATGAAATATCGGACTATTTAACCTCATACAAAGCCATATTGTTACATTTCGTTTGCGCAGTTGCGCGTTCTAATTACGGTTATTGGTGACTAATAAACGCTTAACAGAGCCTAAAGAATGAAATTATTGGCAACAAACTGTGTAGCTTTGCCATACAGAGATAAACTTCATTAACTGCACCGAAGACAACAATCAAAAACACGTCATCAAGCGAGGCTTGTCACTGACTAATTAGGTTGAAATAATTATTCTCAGGTATGTGTTGGCTTGCACGTGTAACTTAATGATGTTAAAGTTTGGAGCAATGACCCTCAAGAGAAATCCACATAAAGTAATATATCAAAATTAGAACGTAGATCAAGAAATGAGCGAGGAAAAAAACAGATTTGTAAAATGCTACATTTTAAAGAAGGAATCTATAAAGCGAAAGAATGACTAGGCCGAAAAATCGGTGTCATATTTTCTCCACAAAATATAACAACAAGTTTGTAACTTGAATTTTGGCTGCTGGAGGTTATGTCATATTACTGGGATATGAACTAGAATTGTTTCTATAGTAGAGATTATTGTCGAACTGTTTTGTTTCTGCTTGTTGCTGACGTATTTGACATCCTTTATTTTATCATGTATATGAAATTTAGTTTCCTGCTAGTCTGTGAAGTATCAGGTCATTTATTTAAAGAAAGTTAGTCGCAGTGACCTGCTTATTTTAGGCTGCCTGGCTCCGCATTCATTAAAGTCCTCAACTTGAGCGTGCACTCGAAATCAGAATTGCATTTGCCATCGACATTGTTTTGTTGAAATAGATAACAAACAAGCTATACATATTAAGAGGACGCCTGTATTCTAACCGTATATTTTATGCTATTTTGAAATCTCGCCAAATTAGGTATTTATTGGAGGCTCAGAATTTGAGTGTGTAATTAAGTTGAAACGTTTTGCGAATATGGGGCCAGAATGATGCGAGCTTTATGCTGTGGAAGATAAAATAAAAATTTTTAAACAATAAAAGAGTAAACAGAACCTATAGGGCATCAAAGTAAAGCGTGAAATGTTTCATTTACGTATTCCTGCTCATTTATAAAACAACAGTTGTACGAAGAGCAAAATCCGCGCGCGCGCGCACACACACACACATACAGACACACACAGTTTCAAACTTTGTTTCAGATATATATAGAGATGAATGATGGCAAGAGTTCCACTCTAAGTCCCTACAAAGGAAACTATTTAAGCACATATATTAGTTCTTTCGCACGATGAATTCTAAAGGCATGCAAAAATGTCAGCATTTAGCAAGAAATGCCTTATACGTCATCGCAAGCCTTAAGTGGACTGACTCAGCGGCAGGAAAGATCAGAAGATTTCGGAAAAGTGACATCATTGCATCTTTGAAAACATACATTAGTATGCCTCTCGACTTGTTTGTATGGAGGCTAGGCTGTTTTTATTTACGTGTTCTTGTGTGCGTGTGTGTACTATGTTTTGCCTTGAAATATACTGGCTTTTGTTGAAGTTCCAAGTTTATGGGCCTGGTGAGAGCGGTTGTTTGTGTCTGTTTGCCTGGACATTTTGCTGGTTATGAATGCATTCAATTTAATTTCAGGAAAATTTCATTGCACACTCTTTGTCAAGCTACGCGCGATATGACAAAGTTTGTTGCCTATTTTGAAAATTACTATCACCAATAATACCATCCTAAGTTCATCGCTCTCCCTCTGTAGACGAATAATAAATATATTTGGCATCATATGCGATATAAGGTTGTAATGATACAGCGATACTTATCATGAATATAGATATTTTAGTGAGGCTAAAACATATTGTATCGCAGCATCCATATCGCGATAAGCACGATACAACATATAGTTAACGATGTAATTTTATAAATTCATTGACATCTGAAATTGGACAAGATTGACAAAGTGAAGTATGTCATGTTTTGTTTACATGAACCATGAACAATAATCTGAAAAGCAGCCCACCCCTCCCCACATCTGTACTGATGCTGATGGATGGTTTGGTGCTTAATATATTGGATTACATGAAAATACGCCCAGGCTATGCATGGAAATAATAATCGTATCGGTACCTACGTTACAAATACAAATCGTAGCGCGAAATCAGTATGGATACATATCCCTAAATGAAATACATCGTCAATTACACCAAATACTCTATTCTGTATGCAGACTGATTTTTAAAAAATAATATTTTACATTTTCCACAGATCGAGTGAGGAACTAAGGTCTTCTATAGTCATAACGGAAAAGGTCAGACTATATCAATGTTTTAAAGAAACTCGTGCTTGTTATGGACGTGTCTTTATAACAGAAAGAAACTGAACTTCGTGAAAATGTTTTAGTCATGTGTGGACACAATCACTTGCGACCGCTCCTGTGGCCTTAGTGGTTAGAGAGTCCACCTCGGATACTGGAGGTCGGGGGTTCGAACCCCGGCAAAATCATATCAAAGACTTATGAAGATGGTACTGAAAGCTGCCTCGCTTCTCGCTCAGCAATTAAGAGATTAGTGATAGGATTGGTTTGACTGGTGTCAGGATAATGTGACTGGGTTGGACATCATGCTAGGATTGGTTTGACTGGTGTCAGGATAATGTGACTGGGTTGGACATCATGCTACGTGTTTGCGGCATGATGCCCCAGTGCTAGACATCACTATACACTGCCACACAGCATACATCGTATGACTGAAAAATGATTAAAGCTACGTTAAACACACACACACACACACACACACACACACACACACACACACACACACGATCACATGCACTTAGTCTGAAACCCGGGAACTACTGTGCACACACACACACACACACACACACACACACACACACACACACGATCACATGCACCTAATCTGAAACCCTGGAACTACTGTGCTTGGATTCTGATGCTTTTCCAATCTCACCACCCTACATTACAAACATATTGATTACATCAAACTTTTCTGCATTAGCCGATTGAAACAGCCGGTCGATGTGTTCAATAAATCAGGGCCTCTAATAACGCCATGTGTAACATAAGCCCTGCGCCCAAGCGTTATCCGCTTATTTACATCATAGGGTGTGGCTATAAAATCATTTATCCGGTCCGCGCCCTGGAGGAAGTTACACAAGACAACCAGGTGAGATAAATAGAAGCCATCACATTTAGTGTCTTTGCTGTGCTAAATCGTCACAACTTTGCCTACAGTAAAATTAAAATCGAAAGCTTTCTTAGAATCGAACGTATTTTTTATGATGGCGGTGTCCGTTTCTATACATCTTTTACCACGTAACTTTATTGTAATCAATGGATCACATAAACGAGGTAGTGTATCAAAGACACTGGTTGTCGTATCTGATCGGCATTGAATACTTCAAAACACTATGGACATTTGTTTTGCGGCTGACTGAGACGTTAAACCAGTGCCACATATCTCAACGTATTTTGATTGTTCATTATGTAAAGATTGGCGAGATTGCTTTTCTTTTCTTTCCGACTGCACGCACATCGTGACGACTGCGAAAAATGAAAATAATCATTGATTATTATGAGCTGTTTATATAGTCCCAAAATGCACACACTCAGAATTATCTAATTTTCGAGATCAATGGAACTCGTCCACGCAATTGTTCCTGCCAACAGCGTATGTGAACTGCAGTGTTCACTTCTTTGGTCCAGTTTTTTTTTAAAAAAAGGACTTAAGAAACAGACATATAGTCTTGAAATCCTACAGTACACGAGAACCATCTAGCGATATTGAATTTTCCATTTTTGGCATACTTGTCTTGTTTCGAAGATATGAGAGCATCAATAGATGGTAACTTTACTTCGTAATCTCGTAAATTTGTGGGAGGATACATTTTCATTTGCTTGCCTCGCAGATTTCTTGCCGTTGATCCCCAAAGGCAGAATATAACTTTCTAATGGGACAAAATAGCCATCAATTCCGCAAGTCCTATAACCGTAAGAATCGAAGTAATTAAATGGGAAGACTAAAAAATTTCCAGGTCCCTATGCTACCGTACGGAGGACCATAACTATAAAACGGTGATAGTGTTAGACATATGTCAAAGTTTGATGTTGGCAAAATAAGGAATTGAATTAACCTGTAAATAGGATAAAAAAAGATATATGAATTTCACATCGGCAGTTATAAGAAATGAGCTTTCGTTGCTAGTTAAGTTATTGTGGCTTGCTAGAGTTTGGTATTCCTACAATATTTATAATGTTTTTGTGAGACATAAGGACAATCTCTCTTTTTTAATTTTAGTAAATTTGGGAAGTAATAGTTCGATAAACGGTGGCTGGCATATTTAATAAAACGTCACGGAAGCAGTACTATATAAAAGATTGTTCATATTACGTAGCCACATATAGGGTGGCTGTAAACGGGATTACGTCCCTTTGGTACAGAATGGTGACAGCTGTGGAAAAACGCATTCTTTCATAACTTGATCACATAAAATTTAGATTATTTTCTCAGATCTTTTCGCTTACGTGCAATGTGAGAAGCTGGATGCTTTACAAATAGATAAGGTAGACAAAAACGGTGATATTATAAAGTAGCATGTAAGCAGATGGACTGATCCAATGTCTGAAGTTTCTTTTGACGCAATATAGTATTGGTCCATGATGCGTGCCTAGAAATAGGCCATTGCTGCTTTGTACTTTGTTTTTAAAATTTGCTGTTCTTTTTAGTTTTTCCTTTATTTGGTCGTGGTGATGGTATATAGAAATATATGAAAATAGTGCATAATGAAAAAAGCAGTGTACATTTAAAATTTTTGAGGGAGAAAACATTATATAAGACACTAAAACAGAGAATAGGACGCTTCGGCTTTCATCGCTTTGCAATGGAAAGTCAAACCACGGCCTGGGGAAAATAAAACAAGCCAAAAACGACAAAGCCAAGGAGATAGTGGCGCTAGATGGCGCTTTAAGCGCTGACTAAAGTTTGAAAAAGTAATAATGAAAAAAGTATGTTTTTAAGGTAAACAAAATCAAAATTTATAAGAGTCACAAAGAATGTCGTAGCATTAATTTAGTGGTGTATTAGCCTGATATCAATCATCACGCTTTTAACATTATGACGTCATAATCTCGACGATATCAACACCTTCTCCAGGAATCAGATGAACAGTCACACTTTTTACAGATTATGCTCTTTCAAAATTTACTGCTGCCGTAATGCTGTTTTTTCTTACTCGTGTCATCTCTGCGCTTTGGTACATTAACACGCTGGCTGAATCCTACTTGTATTAGCACAAAACTGAAATATAATAAAAGAGAACCCCTCACCAACCCCAACCCCCAACCACCTCCCCCCAAAAAACCAAAACAAAACAAGACTATGCATTGCAGCTCATATGTGCTACATTGTGAGCCCATCAATATATTATGACGTCTGCTCTTTCGCTTCAAATAAATGAATTTGAATTGTTCGTCCAGCATGTAAAGCATAATCTTCGCTTTCTTTACTAATCCACTAAAGATAAAAAAAAAAAAAAATACAATAAATGCAATTCAAACTGAGTGTGATGATGTTATCAAAGCGTGCTTTATTCAGTCTTTCCAGCTACCCTTTGTTAAAAAGTAGCGATAAAGTAGAACTACTTATATTTCAAAGAGTAGTTGAAAAGTTGAAGTTATTTTATAAATAAAAATAGTATGAAATGTATATAATTAATTTTTTTCTTTGGTCATTACGATTTAAAGCAATCTGATTTGCCATGCCCTTTTGAATTTTTGGGGTTCATACTGTACGTACACAATTTTTTTTAAACCACGCCCACCTGCACCACTTTTTTGTACATAATACTGAATGAGGACTATATTTAAAATACAGGATCACTCAAACTCAAGAAGAAAAATACCAAGTGGCACAAGCGAGGCATCTCGCCATGTAGTTAGCATAACAGCAATATTTATCACACGTCCACATAAAATTAAATAGTAGGGATAATATGGTAATTAGGGGTTTCTTTTAAAAAAAAAAAAGAGTCCGATAATAAAGTAGGAAAAGCAGTAAAAGCAAGGGCCTCATGGAAAGCTGACTTTTCTCCAGGTGACATTTTACTACCAAATTTAATGTATTACAAAAGCCACATTTTTTAATATAATCAAAAGCATTAACCGTGACACAAGCAGTCCGCAGGAAGGAGGGACGGGGAGGGTGCATTTTTTCTTGTTTACCCTTAATCAGACTTACATTTACCAAATCTCTATTAAGACATTCTTGGCAAGCCGAGACTAAAAGATCCCTTAAATTCATTCGCGATCTGGAGTGTGCACTGTATCGTTGAAATAACAACTTAACACTATGTCAGAGAATCCATTGTAACTAAAAGGTCCTCTATTAATGTAACTAAGTCATCGAAAAGTGTTGGTTTCCGTCGTCAAGAAAGAGCCAAGGATAAATATAAATTCTGGCTAGCATTTCTACATGAACTGAAACGGAACGCTGCTATAATTCATGCCTATCACTGGAGTGTACATTGGGATTCTTCTAGAGTCGATCTGGTTCGTTGTCTCAACAAAATCTTTGCTGACAAGTATATATCTGAAACTGGCAAGCAAGAAGTTGATTTGTTTAGTTTCATCGTTCACCGTCAAGTACTTAAAGGAGATGGTCTTCCATTCAAACGTCACTTTTTTTCATTTACTGGAAATGATATTTGTTAGAATTCGAGGTTATTCCCAGAGGACGTATCAATTCATGAACAGATGGCGAAGCTGAAAGACGATAGGCAAATTATCATGTTTCAAATGGTTTGCATTAACCTTTATTTTCTTTTTAAATGGCTTCAATATATTAGTTTTTTTATGCAAAGGATTAATCATCAATAACATCAGACACATAAACTATACAAATTCATAGTATTGTACCATACAAGGCAGGCTCCCGAAGAGTAAAACGATGCAATAGCGAGCGTGTTCAATGCACAAAATAAATAAATAAATAAATAACTAAATAAATAAATAAGAGTTTTGGCTCCTTATTTATAATATTTTAGTTGCAAACTGTATGGTAATTGTATAAATAAAATGTATGGTAAATGTATGAACGTAAATGTATGTCAATGTATGAATAATAAATGTATGAACGTAAATGTATGAACGAAAATGTATGCCAATGTATCAATAAAAAGGTATGGTAAATGTATGAACGAAAATGTATGAACGTAAATGTATGCTAATTTGTAAATAAAAATGTGTGGTAAACGTATGAACGAAAATGTATGATAATTTATGAATAAAAATGTATGGTAAATGTATGAACGAAAATGTATGATAATTTATTAATAAAGATGCATCCACAAAAATGTGTGGTAAATGTATAAAAATAAACTGTATGCTAAATGTACGAATAAAAATATATGGCAAATGTGTGAACAAAAATGTGTGGAAAATGTATGAATAAAAATGCATGTTAAATGTATAAATAAAATATATGGCAAATGAATGAATACAAATGTATGCTAAATAGACGAAGAAATATGTATGGTAATGTATTAATACAAATGTATTGTAAATTTATGAATGAAAATGTCTGCATAATGCATGAATAACAATGTATGCTAGGTGAAATAAGATATATCGACAATTGTTATGTGTTCCAGTGTTTTTACGCTACCTGAATCTTTATATCCTGAAGCATCGATTTTTCCTTCTCATGTATCACTTTATCTGCACGTAAGTGCATTGATTTTATATATTTATGTAACATAAATTAAATTGATGCCATGCTGAAAAAATGTTGGCATGTAAACAATAAATAGTAAACAAACAAAATCACAATCTAATCAGACTGGAACTGAGTAAGCAACAATAATTTCATAACTGTCGTTTTGTGAATGAATAAAGAACACCGGTGTACAAATAAACTGGATTCAATTGAATTTACATCCCTGAGGCTATACAAATTAATTTCGAGTCATGTGAACATTACGGTAACATAGCTGATGTAACAAATTAAAACTTGGTATACTTGGATTTCAAATGTTGACCTCGGTTTACACTTAATTAATTTATAAAAATTTCTACGTAACGGAAATAAATCTCTAGAGATATGAGCGGAGATTGGAACGATCATCAAACATCCATTTGTTGAATATTTGCCAGTATTATTTTATTAATAGGAGTGTCCTTTTCGAAGCAGAAAATCTGACGAATATTAACATGTTCACGCGATCACTGTATATTGTATTGTAGACAATATTCCACGTAGTAATCGGTAAATCAAAACACCATGCGCAGAACACATATGACTCAACAGAAGAAGTAATGTTTGCATGGGTGTTTTGAAACTAAGGACAATAATCAATGCAATTAACCAAGAGTTTCGAATTATTTATAGGATATAATTGGATGGCATGTTTGCTAAATACAACCTTTCCTTTCTCAGGACCGGGTGGTGTCCGGGGTTTCCGGTCCTTCTGGCTTAACAAAAAACGTACATGTGCACGCACACACACACACACAGACACACAGACACACAGACACAAACGTACAGTCACTTGTTACTTGAAATTTGACCATCGGTTTATTCTTGCGCACGTTTATTGGGTACTATGTACACTTTGAGTAAACAGACACACAGACTTTTGTTTTGAAGCCCTTTCGAGGAAAGCCAGGGTCCTTTTAAATTTTTGGAAACCACCGACCTTAACATTTGACCCGATCCGGGCTTGAATTTCTTCTGTGCTCACGATTATGTTTTATTTTCTTTCTCATTTATTTTTTTTTATGTGTATGAGCTTTGACTCAGCGGAGAAATCACAATAAACTGCCAACTGCAGACATAGTAGCAATTTGACTCATCATGTTAACGCTACGTTATAAATCCAACACACACACACACACACACACACACACACACACACACACAAAATTACGTCCCTTGGGAAATACTGCTGCATTAAATACAACTGTAATTAGCACCACCAGCATCAAGAAACTTGAACCATGTCTCGGTCTTATTGATTTAATTAATAAATTATTGATTATATTTGATAACAGCGTAACTTCCATTATTTCAACTGTTAACACTGTGATAACGTAATGCTTGTCCAACCATGGCTTCTGAAGGTTAACAACATTTTGTAAACAAGTCAAAAGCAAGAAAGCTACTAGATCAATGCTTCAAATTAAGTGATTTACCTGCTGACCTTACAAATTGTCCAGTGAACTTACGCTGAAAGCATGGGCAATATTTCTGCGGGGGTAGGGTGGTAAGTGGGATGGGCCCAAAGTCAAACACTGACTAACATTCCTGCAATGAATATTCGGCTTGGAGCTGCACCTATCTCGTTACATTCTTACCATCAGAGATGTGCATTTTAAACTGAAAACAAGCAATATAAAATGTTTCATATAATAAATAGTTATGTAACTATCGTTTCGTTCAGCCTACTACAATTCAACTTTGTTACATAGCTACCGTCTCGTTCAACCTACTACAATCCGGTTTTGTTGTATAGCTACCGTCTCGTTCAGCCTGCTATAATCCAACTTTGCAATACAACTACCATCTCGTTCAGTCTACTACAATCCAACTTTGCTATACAGCTACCATCTCGTTCAGCCTACTACAATCCAACTTTGCTATACAGCTACCATCTCGTTCAGCCTACAACAATCCAACTTTAGTATATAGCTACCGTTTCGTTCAGCCTACGATAATCCAGTTTTGTTGTATTGCAGTCTCGGTTCAGGCTGCTATAATCCAACTTTGTTATAAAGCTACGGTCTCGTTCAGCCTCCTGCAACCCAGCTTTGTTATGTATCTACCGCTGCAAAGAAGACCATTAAAATCTTCATTCGAACGAAACAGCTTAACCTTGCCCCTAAATCTGTGTAGTAAGATAATTCATATATTTATATCAAATACGGTTTTTGTATTTCTATTTTTGTAGTATTATATGCATAACATATATTAAGAATAAGCTAATAGTTACCATGGTAACAGTTTTGAGAAACTATTCTGTAAAACATCATGAGTCTTTTCTCACATAAAATCAATAAATCGAAGGTGACTGCAGTAGCTTGTATACAACCAATTCGTTTATAGTTAGACTCTATATAATAATCATTTACGAGCTTTTTTTTCAAAGAACATTTGCTGTCACGCGGGAGCACTTGCGCACAAAACGCACGCACAGACAGAGACAAAGTCAATCATATATACACCATCCACTTCTTAAAACAGGTTTTAAAAAATGGACAGAGTTGGGTATCTATCTCATAATAGCTGGAACCAGTGATAGATGCTTTATCTTTGGACCTCCGCAACTTGCACACATACAAGTGTACGTTGTTTGGTACACGTAATGTGAAAAGACTTTTACAAATGGAATGCCCACAACAGCAATAACTAGAAGATAAAAAAGGAAGGTAAGTTCTCATAGATGTAGTTATATTTAAAAAGATACACGTGGTCTTTAGCGTCCCTTATATGTGCATGAATAAATGCGACCGTAATTATGCTCATTTGATCAATAAACATATATACTTTATATTTTAGAATATGATTAAGGTAGGGTTTTGGACATTCGGTATACTAAAGTCTTTGTGTATACCCTGAGGACAAAAAAGACTGATAGGCTGTCGTGAACATGTGTAGTACAAAGATGAATCATCACAAAAAGGGACCACCTTTTGATTAAAAAAGAGCAGTTTGTTAACGGTCAATGAACGCGCATGTCCCTGATATTTCTGAAAAATCGTTTCCGAAAACCCGGATATGATTTTGACCGCCCATTTGATTTAATAATGCGAATAACCAATTTGCATTCTTGCTGTCCCTGGGGTATTAATTGTATTATATGCTTGAATTCATGTATCTCGTTATGCGTCACAGGTAAAACCACAATATATGTGTGTATTTCAAGCATTACACCTTTTGGAAGCTACACTGCTGGAACTAATTCCTTTCTGCTCTTGTATGTCAACAAAGAGTCAATAAAACACGCGTTCAGCGAGGGGAAAATTGTCACCATGCACTTGTACAGCATCATGTTAAGCACGTGTCAAACATCAACAATGAAAGCAGACGTTGAATGGCATATCGATTAAATTTGATAACACACCGATGCAGTAGTGTAGAGTCCATAAAATTTTAGTTAGCTATTATACAACAGTGGATATAACTAATCACTGAGACTCTGTAATGATCATATTATACACTTCGTGATGCAGAATATATCACATTCGTCTTTCACTCATGACATATTTCAGTGACCGTATAGTGCCTTCGATAAACGTCTACAGAAATAATCAACTGTAATCTTATAAATAAATAAATAGATAAATAAATAAATAAATAAATACAAGTTCGCATTTGAGACTTATGCCTGATCTCAAACATTGAAGAAAATAAACTTTTACTGAGATGGAAGTGATATTCTCCACATTTAATTTTGAAGGTGCTTGAAGTGGCTGCCTTATCGTCAAAAGCTTTCCTATAACAAGATGATAATCTGATTCAAATCGAGTTCTCCGACATGGCGGAGATCTGCCAGAGACCCATCTAAAGTCATGTTTTGTTGACCGTTCGAATCACCAATCAACGCATTGCTTTCTTATTTATAAAACTGAAAATCTTCATTCAGAAAATATTGCTTCTAACGATAACTCTCCCAGTCACGAAATACAATGCTTTGTCAGATATGTTACTAAAATTAGTGGACCGGAAATTTCAAATGCCGGGTTAATTTTAGCCTTTGTCGGTGCCTGTCATATCTACGTATCAAAATGAGTTGATCTCGGTTTTAATCAAACTTAACTAGAAGATTTTTAATCATTCTATATTTTTTCTTTCAGTTTGCGAAAAGAGTTTTTCTTCCAATTGCGTGCTGAAATTGATAGCATAAACTTATAAAATAGAAACTAAATAAGAATACTATTTACATTATTAGCCAATCATTGAAGAGCCACGTTTATTTCCGGACCTAATGTTAGCGCAAATAAGTGACTGGTTCCCTTTTCAACAGGTAATGTTCTTTTTTAATATCAGACCTATATCAAGGATCCATGACAAATATTCATTTCTATAATTTATTTTTTTACTATCTCCAAAGCGAAGAAAGAAAAGAACCCCAAAGGTTCAAATGCTGCATGTAGTCCTTGCGTGCCAGCGATCAAGATGAATATCACATGGCCACTTCATCGAGGCCAGGTGAGTAGATGATACCATCTGTGTATGTTTACGTTAATTTTTCATGAGGACACAGGGTCTCGAGGCGGACATCAATAGACTGCATAATTGAATTAGCACTTGCCACAATGTAATATGTCATATGAGTTTTCGAAGGTGAAAAACGAAGATTATACACTCTTCAGTGACAAAAAAATATTAGTACAACATAAGGAGGCAAGGAAGTAATTGCCACAGTTTCGAGGTTTCATTGCATTTTTCAGAACGAAGATGAAAATGATTACAAACCATTTACCACAACAGAAAACATATTACGTGTTACGCTTTTTATCAGCAACTACACAACAGTTACAAGAAACATTATTCGAAGCAATAATTATTTACAAGTGATCACAAAGTACGACATTTGTGATTAACAAATACATGTTGATGTGTAGACAAGCTTAGCGTTTAATTTGTTCTAACTATGAGCAGTTAAAATGTGTGTAAATCGCACAACAATAAAGGAAATTGTTTGTTTGTTTTGTGGAATTAACGCCATTTTTTTCAGTAAATAATAGGCTACATATGACGGTCAGAATCCGAAAACACCACAGAAAGAACTCCCGACCCATGGGAAGCTACTGGCAAGCTTTTTCACGCTCTCACACTGACCGAGCCCGAATCACAAACCAACGCGAGATGAGATGTCTATGGCGAGCACCTTAAACTACCCGGCATCCAGGTCCCCAAGGATATATATATATATATATATATATATATATATATATATATATATATATGTATATGTATATGTGTGTGTGTGTGTGTGTGTGTGTGTGTGTGTATTTTCCTTGTAACTTTAACTCCATCAAAACACATTTTAGTTACAATTTTGCCTGATGTTTTAGAAGGACGAGTCCATGTTAGCGAAGGTTTATCATCCTGGATGCAGCCCTCAGTAAAGGAGGGGACGAGGGTCAGCAGTCCCATATTCGTATGCATTATGGATTTTTCATCGAAGTTGAATTCCTTCGTTACAGATTATGGCGGATGATCATATCTTGGTTTTTGATGCTTTGGGGATGGGGGTGGGGGGTTGACTAGATGATAAGGAAGCACTAGAATCCGGAATGCGGCCGTGGTGGGGTAGGGGCCAAAAAAAAATAAAATAAAGCGTGGATATTTTAAAGTCTCACTAACGGCGTATGTCAAGCTGTGTATGCAAGCGATTTAGAGAAGCCGATGCCATTTTCATGACTGTGTTGCAGCTATGATTGGTTCAAATTTGAACCTTGTTGCATAATAATCTGTGGTAGACTTTTAACATGGGAAATCAAGTTCGTTTCCGTCAAACGTCCTGTTTGCACTTCGTACGAATTGTCTAAACATTTTATCAATTAAAATAAAATATAACACTTTTGTATTTACCTGACCCATCAATATAAGGGGGTATACATGCCATGAGTTAAACTCAGTTATGACTAAATCATTAAGAGAATCACTGCCGGCAGTAAAATATATCTGAACTAAGGCAAGGCAAAGTCGCAAGGACTGTCGCTTTATCAATTCTGATGAAAAATCAACCTGCGAAGACCATCCCACTATACACGTTTTGAAGACGATTGGTTATGTATAGTATTCAGCCTGTACTGCAATTACTGTAGAAATTAAAAAGCAAGCGATGTGGCCCCAATTTATTTTTCTTTCAAGGTCTGGGATTGTTCGAGTCGCAGGATTAGTCAAGTTATCGAGATTGCAGCAACAAAACACTTTATGACTGGAATGAGCAAATTATTACAAGTGATACTGAACAATCGAGTGTTTTATTTTTGAGGGTTTGTTAAGTTTTACTGATTCGGTATTAAGAAGAATTCGTTATTTTTCTGTGAACAATTTTATTCCCATATTACTTTTCAGAATTTAAATGACTATATTTAAATCCTGCTCGAGTCTATTATTTTTTTTTTATTAGCATATTAAATCGAAACCATCTGTTTCTGAACGATCTTTTAATTCATCACAGAATAATTAAATTCTTTATGTTTGTCAGCACGAGAGAATTCAGGCATCGATTTTCAAAGATTTGGATGAGATATGCAGAAAAATGCCTTAATAACACTTCTAAGAGCTTATTACGAAATGATAATTTAGTTTAAACATAATTTAACAGATTAAACATTAAAGAGCGGGTCAAAGATCAACTTTCAAAAACAGCAACTGATCAAGAACTCTAAACTCAAATAGAAAGGTTTAAAAGCCAGTCAGTATGACCGCTCCCTTGGACTAGTGGTTAGAGCGTCCGCCTCGGATGCGGGAGGTCGTGGGTTCGATCCCCGGCCGAGTCATACCAAAGACTTACAAAAATGGTACAAACAGCTGCATCGCTTGGCGCTCAGCATTAAGAGGTTAGTGTTAGGACTGGTCGGCCTGGTGTCAGGATAATGTGATTGGGTGGGACATCATGCTACGTGTCTGCGGCATGATGCCCCAGTGCTAGACATCACTATAAACTGCCACACTGCAGACATCGTAGCGATATGACTGAAAAATTGTTAAAGCTACGTTAAAAATCCAAATCACACACAAACACACACACACACACACACACACACACACACCAGTCAGTATGATTGTTAACTTGGACATCGGTTAAAAGAGTATTGAAACCAGTCAAGTATATTGAAGTGACAATTATGCAACAGGCGAGCGCATCGTAACTAGTTCGTATGTTACCGAACACGTGCGAGCACCTTATCATATTATGTGTGACGTTTTGGTTTCGTGGGTGTAACCCCAAGTTTCAGCTCATATGTGGCATATAGTATTTGCTGGAGGAAAACCGGTAGAGACCTTGGGAAAAAAATTAAAATCACCGACCCAAGGGGCACTACTCGCAAGCTTACTCAAGCTGGCCCTGCCGAAACTCTGTCACCAGGGTCCGCGTATAATATGTGTCAAGAGAAAACAGGGGCGCCGTACAATTATTTTTTTTTTAGGGGGGATGCAAACATGTAGTGGTCAGTTATTAAGTTTACGGATGTAGGCCACAACAGGTTTATAGGTGAAATGGGGGGGGGGGGCAACATGTCTGACAGACTGAGAAGGTGACATCATGTTTAATCACATGGATTTGGGTTATCAACATTGTGATTGGTAGTGGAGTGAACTGGATAAGATCACTGCATGTATTACGGAAATGACGAGAAGAAGCTTGCCAAGACGGTGTTCTGTAATCGTTTGGTGTTGAAACGTCCGTACAAAAATAAATTTAACAATTTAGGCAAGACATGCCTTACAACAATCGATTCGTCAAACAGTTGTCTACTTAGCGCTGCTAGATAACAGAGGAATCATGTTTCTAAAGTTATTTCGTTCATTATCACGGAGAATGAACATGCCATATAAAGTTTCAGCAAACCCTCATTGAACCTCCGATCACCGCTAATTTGACTGTCGCAATCAGAACATCGTTCGGCCATTTCTGTCAAATCTGGATATAATCTCGGCTGTATTCGTAGGAATTTGATGAGTTTGGTGATTTGCCTCTGGCTGAGTGCACAGATATATCGAAATAGGAAAGGTCGACAATATTCTGATCGTGACTTTTTCTCCTTCCGCCACCATGAGAGCAAAATTAGTTCCGAATGGAGTTCTCAACTGCGGCGCGAATTACATCCGAGGTTTCATTCTTGACCACATAGAAAAGGTCGAGGATGTTCCTGTTAGAATTTGTCGGTTATAGAAAGCATTTATGGCATTAAATTTTTTAAAGGAAAGACGGACAATTTGAACAATTCTGAACAAATACAAATGGCTACGTTTTTTTTTCTCTCGTTGAAGTTTAGTTGAAAAGATTCCGAAATGCTTTTTGAACCTATGATCGACAAATTAAATACGGACCCAGTTTTGGTGCGGGTTTGCTGAAACTTATACATGTCGTTCCAGATCGTTGCACCAATTAAAGTTTAAAGACATGTTTCTGATGTTAGCGAGCGGCAGCGATAGATAGATAAATGTTTGACGCATTGATCAGGGTAAATTATGCGTTGCTTCTGTTTTTACACTGTTTGGTACCAGACGATTAAACACGACAGTAATACGGACCACAGTCTTAGCAAGTTTCCTCCTTTGCAATTTCCATAATACATACTGTCCCCCCCCACACACACACACATCAACGCTACCCTCCTCTTACCTACCAATCCCTCTAGATATGGCCAAATTCAATTTGATCTCAGGCGTTATCGTGCTACATTACGCGTTTATAATTGACGAAGGGTTGCAGGGTGTGTCCAATAAATCAAAGTTTCACAATGAAATGTTTATTTTCCAATTAGCCATAATGATTTCAGTGCGAGAGAATAAAGTAATCAGAAAATGAATTATATATACAACTTCATGAAAACCACTCAATTATTCAGTCGGATATACATGTTGTTGTTTTGTTTATAAAGTCATTTTCAGGGCAAGATACACAGTAGCGTACTAACGGGGGCGGGTGGGAGGGGTACCGGACTGAGTGGTTGGAGGCCTTGGGGCACCAAAACAGCTTTTAATTTTTTCCCGAAAATGACCAAAATTGTCTTTGTAAATTTTTTACTTTGAATCCCAACCTTTCAGAAAATGACATAACGCACCCGTATAACAAGAATTTACAAATTCATTTCTGCCTCCAACGTGTGCTTCATGAACAGACTGCTACTCAATCCATCGGCGCCCCTCAACACCCCGCTAATCCTCTTTCGCATCACATTGGGGGAGAGGGATCCAGACATTGAATAATATTATCGCCTGGGCACAAATCAGTTAAAATAGACTCCTATCATCGAATCCGTCATACAACCACTAGTAGTGATATTTATAGGAAGGCATATGGCGGGGTGGGGTGGGGTATATTTTTGTAAAAGCCTGCAGATGTCGTTAATTTCAAATTGTCAACTGCAAGTTCATAGAGGCGTTTCCAGCTATTACAATCGCTTTCCTAACCTGTTTGACAATTGCTGTTTCGATAGCAAGCTGTTAAAGAAGCCTCTCAAATCTGAAGCTGGTGAAACATACTTACACTCGACCATGAAGTCAAGGTTAACTAATTTGGTAATATTGTCAGTAGAAAGAGATGGATATCTTAATGTTGACTTCAGTGGCGTCATTGAGCAGTTAGCAGTGGTGTGTGTGTGTGTGTGTGTGTGTGTGTGTGTGTGTGTGTGTTTTGGATTTTTAACGTAGCTTTAACAATTTTTTCAGTCATATCGCTACGATGTCTGCAGTGAGGCAGTTTAGAGTGATGTTTAGTACTGGGGCATCGTGCCGCAGACATGTAGCTTGATGTCCCACCCAATCACATTATTCTGACACCAGGCCGACCAGTCCTAACACTAACCTCTCCATGCTGCGCGCCAAGCGATGCAGCTGTTAGTACCATTTTTATAAGTCTTTGGTATGACTCGGCCGGGGTTCGAACCCGCGACCTCCCGCATCCGAGGCGGACGCTCCAACAGTGTTAAAAGCTCGGAAAACTTATCGTCTTTAAGTTGTTGTGTAGACATATCTATATTTTTCTAAACAAACAGTCCATAAATAAATCGAATTTGTTAATACTTTTGGTTTCTGTGCATGCTTAACAGTAATATGTTTGAAGTGAAATTGATGGGCCTAATGTGGAAATGACAGACATACATACAATGGTGTTTGATTTTATTGATTGTGCGAATGGTAGAATATACATGGAAAAACCACCAAATGGCATTAAACTTCAGGAAAATCTTTGGCGGACAAGCCCCGCTGGGGGAGCTCACAGTACCCTCCCTAATCCCCTAACTGGTGGGACACAGCTAGTGTAAAAACTCTCCCCTGGCTTTGGCCCTTCAGGCCTCGTATTCTGACCCTTTGGGCCATCATCTTCGCCCTTGGCGCCATTTACGCCACGGGTCTCGGGCGCCATATACCATTAGTACGCCACTGGCTATACAAGGCAGCCAGTATAACTGGTGGAGGAAGAACCTAGTGAAAACCCGGTAAGAACCATCGACCCACGGCAAGCTACTGGCAGCTTTCTCAGATACCCATATTGGCAGAGCCAGAGACTCAACCCACGCAGACAGAGGTGAGATGGCAGTGATAGGTAAAGGCGAGCGTTTGAGACCACATTCCCCACCCCCGGTCCCTTCGGCTATACATATCAAAAGTAAATACAAGTACATACTTTGAAAGCATATATATCGAAGCAGCAATCGACAGTTAAAGTTAAAACACGGGAAAAGCAGTGCGCATAATAAAAAAATGGGGCAATGGATTGATAATTGAACATACTCAGAATATATGCACATATTAACACACACACACACACACACACACACACACACACACACTGTTAAATTTCGGCCTTCGTTTAACATCAGTCAATTAAATTTAGGTGAAACAAAGTTTTGGACTCAGTTTGTACTCTAAACGTCGGCTCGCCGAACTTTAAAACATAACCTTGTAAAATGCTAGTTAAAAAGCTAAGGAAAAAGCTTATTTTCGATGGTATAAAAACACGGATAAATATTGCAGGTTTTTTGGAAGGTTATGTTTGCTATTCCATTTAAAACCCCACACAGATAAAAATTTTTTTTAAAAAGTGATGTGACAGCAACATAGCGAACAAGCCGCAACATCATGAAAAAATTTGTTTTTTTTTTTTAAATCCTCGAGTCCAATCCACTTATATCAATCCTTTTTGACACAGCGTCATGAACTGTATTCTAATTAGAGTAGAACGCTCTTTTTTCTTGTCTTTTCACTAAATCACTAACCGTAGAATATCGGATTTTAGTTAATTTCGAGGCAGGGTTAGCTTGCTTGATGCAATAAACGTAATGCATATTTATTATTTTCTTACTGAGAGAGAGAGAGAGAGAGAGAGAGAGAGAGAGAGAGAGAGCTATGATGTTTACAGTGTGGCAATTTATAATTGTGTCTAGCTCTGGGGCATCATGCTGAAGACACGTGGCATCATGTCTCACCAAGTCACATTATCCTGACACCAAGCCGAAAAGTCCTAACACTAACCTTTTAATGCTAAGCGCCGAGCGAGGCAACTGCCTGTACCATTTTTATACATTTTTGGCATGACTCAGCCGGGGTTCGAACCTGCGACCTTCCGCATCCGAGGTGGACGCTCTAACCACTTAGGACACAGGAGCGGTCTCCTTACAGATCGCAAAGCCAGTGTTCATACATAACAATATATATTGTGCACATCTTGTAACGTCTACAGCAAAACCTATCGTTCAGCTCGTATGCAGAACATTGTTATTTTTCCCATTAAAAACCGACCAAGACGTAAGATGCGCTGACCATTTTCGGTTTTTTTTTGCTTTTGTGTGGGTGTGTAAGTTTTAATCATCTGCGGAACACTCGCTGCCTACGAGCCGCAGTTAGAAGTCGTTCTCGATAGATTAGACGCATGCTATTAAGAATGTAGGCAGCTGACGCACATTTTGCTTCATGGCAAAATTAACCCTGTTATGGTCGCTGGTATGATAGCATACTGCATTCAGTTGGCCGGAAGGTACGAATGGGAGTAGGTACGTATATACAGATGTTTTAGGGCATGTAATTCCATTTAGCCGGTCAATTAACCATAATATTCGCCTCTAGCTTGTACTGTCATAACAATTCATGTTTTTATTTAGGATATAAAAACCCGACATTTACTGAAGCACAAAAAGTAGCAAATAAGCCGTCACGATTATCGAAGCCGACAATACGAACTGTAATGGGTTTAATTGATTCATCTCGTCTTATCAAACAAACGGATCTTTGCCCACTTAAGCACGTCCCATGAATATGCTATACAACCCACGCGCATTCCATTACAGAATGACAGGCTAGAAACCATGTTCATAGGAAATTTCAAAACTAATTTAAATTCACGAAGCTTGAAAGACTGAGCACGACGTGAGTTATTCTGTAGGGTGTATCGTGCAATTCGTGCTTAGTCTTCTCTTCGCGTCTGAATAAATCGCTCTTTTTTAGTTTATGCAGTCTTTTGCATAGACAGCAAATGTTCATGGGGTTTACAACTTTCCACAAGATACCATACCGCCTACTCTTCGTTAATGTTTAAGCTGACTTCCAGTTCGCTTCTCACTGACGGTTCGTGTTTCTCAAATGAAGACCTTTAAATATGCTTTGTGTTCGGATAATAGAAGAAGCTTTTCAACGGTTAAGATGCATTCATTTCAATGTTTGCACTGTAAATCGAACAAAGGATTTAACGGCCGACTCACGGACTCAGACTAAAATCAAAGTTTTGTACTGTGCAACAACCAGCGGAAGATATTTTGAAACACTACAGTTACATATGCAAGCTTTCCACAGAAGCTTGCCTACTATTTAGCATAATGAAAATTTTTCTCTTTGCATGTTAGGAAAACACTCCAACAGCTCAAAAGGCAATCGTCATCTTTACAGTACATTCCTTGCATTTAATATTTTACCTTACCAAAAATACTATACCTGCTGGCTGAATTGTACCCTACGTGATGTACTTTAGAATAGGAAGGCTTTACGAAAGTTTTACAAAGTTGTTAACATACTGGACTGGAGACCGAAAGCGCCCAGGTTCGAATACTACCATCGAGTTAGCAATGGTCGGCTACCGTAATATGTCATTGGGTAAAACAATTTACTCTTACTGTGTCAGCACCAAAATACCTACGTGTGATTCCATGCCATAAAACATCGAAAATCAAGCCAAACATCTGCACATGGTACCATTTATTCATCGAGGCGATTACACGAGCTTCTTGTATCAACATTTACAACATAAATCTACTAAAGTGGAACCTCCCTTATAGTTATTTCCCTTACATAAGCACCTCCTATATCCAGCCAAATACTAATTCTCCCACCTCTTCATTGTATCTATATATTTTACTTTCCTTAAGCAGTCGCCTCTCCAACAGGTCCATAATTCTTTCTTTCCATGGGTAGCTAAATAGGCCCGGCCCTAGGATGTGAGGGGCCCAAGGCAGCAAGCGATGAGTGGGGGGCCCCAAGCAAAAAAACTGCATTGCTTAGAAGCGCGGGGCCCAAGGCGGTTGCCTCGTTCGCCTTGGCCTAGGGCCGGGCCTGTAGCTAAAAAGGAGGGTGCGCTGTATAAAACAATGCAATAATGGAGACTAAGCAATCATGGGCGCCCGCAGCATAGGTCAAAGGGGGGTCACGTGACCCCCTGGAAATTATACTGCAAATATATATATATATATATATATATATATATATATATATATATATATATATATATATATTCCGACAAGTTTAATCATGCAAATGAAGCTGAAAATATGTCACAAGATTCTGTTCAAAACGCTTAATAAATATTAGCTTTAGTTTCAGACTGCTTCTTATACTAACTCTCCCGGCCGTGACTGACTG
>JAECUM010031190.1:0-19230 GCA_016617855.1 Megalonaias nervosa
CGGCAAAACTGTTAATCTGGCAAGGCTTTGGAACCAAAGGTGCTGGAAAATCAGTGGTGTACCTGTACTCCAAAAACTCGTTTACATTTACTATCAAATACAGAAAGCATAAAGAGTTGTTTAAAATACAAACACAATTGTAACAAACTATAAAGAGACCAAAAGGAAATTTGAACATTGCATATCACTTTGAAATGCAGTATTTATAAACCACCATAGAAAAATATTTGGCATTGCAATTAAAAGTCATAACAAGCCATGATGTGTGATATCAATTTGAAATGCAGTATTTATAAACCACCACAGAAAAATATTTGGAATTACTATTGATAGTCATAACAAGCCATGATGTGTTTACTGCTGACTCGTATCATGTCGGGGTTTTTTTAATTACTTTGTTGCAATACAAGCTATGATCTGCATAATTTGTGTGTTGCAAGATTGCAATTATTGGTGTATGTCTTCATTTCTCATAAGACCATCTGTAATTCTGGGTGACCCTTAATCTTACTGCTCTCTTTAACTTGTCAGTAGTTCATAATAACATCAGGAGCCGCACTGGCTCGGTGTGTACAGTGTCAGATACAAAGGGCAATACCTGCTCAAGCCAGCAAGGGTCTGTGGTTTAGATGTACCTTTGGAAAAGACACTTACATGCAGCTCCCATTTCCTCTGCTGTTATGTCCAAAAGCACCCTTAGAACCAACCAAAACAAACAAATCATTACAGCATCAAACCCAAGTGCTTGATCTCTCTTATTTATATTGGTGCTTGAATTCAGCACAAATGAGCATTTCCAATCACTTTAGTGATACAACTTTACAAGACTAACAAATGAACAGAAGCACTGCATGCTGCATTTTTATAGTAAATGACTGCATTAAATCCGTGAAGTTAACCATAAATTGAACTTTGGTAGAAACTATGGTGAAATTGTATCAGTAAACCCCTCTGTCTGTAACAATATTTGCATAATATGTGCATCTTGGGTCAATCTACTACCACACCTGCCTGCACCATTGAGAATTTCAAGAAGACCCAGCAAGAATTTGACACTGACAAATCAGAATAAATATTGGTTTTGAAAAAACATCTGCCAATGAATTCATCAAACTCAATTTTTTCCACTAGTTGACCCCACCGAAACCAAATCCACTGAAAAACAAAATTGTTTCTGTACACTTTTTTCAAGAAAACTAAATTTACTGAAATACACCAAAAAAATAATGGCACTTTCACCATTAGCAAGACCACATGTTTTCTTAATAAAAGCACACATGGTAACTCTCAAAAGTTATGCCTAGTGACGTTTTCCAGTTTCAAAGCATTAGATCCAAAGAAATGCAGACTTGTGCCTGGATGCATCTTTTGCAAAACAAAACTGTATTCTAGCCTAAACCAGCTTAAGACCTGCCACAATTTCACTCTAAGAATTTATTTAAACTCTGATTTCCTCTGAGTAAGGGCACTTTTGATCTCTTCTGACTGAGACTTTAAAATTTCAGGTACTCTGTTGCTATATCCTAGTTGTGATGCAGTGCCATGAAACACCAAACCAACCTACCAACCATTATTATCTTTTACTTATGTTGCTGTGCCGTAAACCAACCAAACCAACCTACCAACCATTACTATATTCAATTTTACATGTATGACCGATGGTAAATACCACCAAACCAATGATTACTATATTCTACTTCTGTTGCTGTGCCATAAAGCAAGCAAGCAACCAACCAATCATTACCATATTCAATTTTATATTTATGACCAATGGTTAATACCTATCACCAAATTGGATGAACTACAAAAGTTTACCAGAATCATTTATACCGTGACAAACAGTTTTTGAAAAGTTTTACAAAATTACATCCAATTTATTACAATATTTTAAACTTATCACATGTTAAACTTACAGTCTCAACATCTTATATGCCAGTCGTCACATGAGAATTTTTAAAATGAATTTTAAGCTGACTTCAGGTGGGGGGATGGAGGGGCTTGGAGGTCAAAGTGGTATAAAGGTGCTCACCTTTACAGATCACTGACATCTCACCACTTTCCATGAGGGTTACAGTCTCAGCCAACGTGGATACGTGAAAAAGCTTGCCAGTCACTTCCAGTGGGACAGTGGCTCTTCCTTGGTTCTTCCTCCACCAGTTATACTGGCCACCATGCATAGCCTATCATGTGCCGAAAAATGGCATTAAATGAATACGAAAAAATTTACATTGTAACATCTGTCTTTTTATAGGCATAAACATTTGAGAACTAGACCTTGAAAATATGTATTATATACAACTTTTTTTTATTAATGTTAGAATGCACATTTAAACAGGAATTTCTGCAAAATTTCTGGTGTGAAAAATGTAAAAAATGTTTTGCATCAAAAAAGAGTCCATACATGACAACAATTGATACACATTTCATGTGTTTATACACAAAGACACACACACAGACACACACACACACACACACACACCCACACACATGCATGATTCCAGGAACATCCAAACTTTTTTTAATGAGGCTGATTATTCAATGATAAGAATAAACTGTACCAGTGGTAAGGCATGCAATCAAAATATTTATTTATAATGATTTGAACAAAATTAAGTAACTATGACCAACCATCTTGCATAATTTTGATGATCCACAAGATTAAAGACATGTATATAACATTCAAAATCCAACAACTGAACAGTGGCAAAGACGAGGATTGACTCCAAAAGGCTCCATCTGCTCCAGTGTTTTTTTTTTCTCAATATGGCCCTTTTTCTTATTGCTTTTCTCTCTCTCTCTCTCTCTCTCTCTCTCTGATGCACACAAACATGAATGGTCATGAGCAAAAGATTTGTGTTAGCTTCAGTGAAATGATGAACAATAATGAGCTAAATAATCTCAAATGTAAACGACCAGTTGAAATAGCAGTACACTGCTCCCTCGATAACTTGCACACAACAAGGATCCAAAAATATCAATGGAGGTGAAAGTATGGGGGTGGCAGGTTACACTGTTGAATACTTGTTTTATAATCGTGTTGAAATTATCTTTACCAATCCTGAATTTAATGGGTGTACAAAACTTTTAAAAAATGCAAATGAGAACACGATAATATTTGCAGGTTATGACACTTGGCAAATATCACTTCACATTTCACTGCCTTATTCACTGAGCATATCTCTCGCGACAATGAAATTTGTTTTCTTTCATGTCTGCGCTAGAAACTACAAAGCCATCCATGGCTTGCCATGAAATAATCATTATCCATATTATATGCCATTTTCTCTACCTGGGTCATGAGAAGTTTGTTCACACTGCTGTATGAACCAGGTGCTCACAGCTTTATCTAAAATTCCGTATTGTTTGCAGCCGATGCCCCTTTTCATTTGAACCATGCAAGTAATCCAGAAATTTCTGCTCATCCTTGGGCCAAACTCGGAGCATCAACTTTGCAATTTTGAGTTCACTACAAACTTTTGATCTCACTTCAACATTATGAACCCTACCTATGATACAAAGCTTTTCATTCACAGAGTATGCCTATCATTTAATTGCTTTACTCTACATGATAACATTCACAGGTAATTAGGATCCATTACTGATAAATGTTGATGCTTCAGTGATTTTATGTATCTAATATTTGAAACCATGTTCAATTTGGAAAAATAAAATTGATTAATTCTGAGACACAATAGTGACCGCAGGAGCTTATGCACAGGGCTCTCTCTACAGAATTTCAGGCTGTGTCCTGGACTCATCACTCAACTCTGGAGTTCCCAGCATATTTCTGGCAGTCCCTGACATAAACTCAAGAGTCCCACACTTTCAAAAAGGATAAAATGGAAAATGAAAATGCACATGCTTATTATCCTAATAATATCAGGGTCAAACTCTTAGCCATTTATAAAATCACACTAAATAGAAAATATTTTTTAGTAAATAGAATGTCAAGTTTAAACCAGAAAAATAAAATTTTCAGCAATAAATTTTAGTCCAAAGAATGACAACTTAGGCTGCTGTGTAGTTTTCTCTGCAAGTAAAATAGTATCTCCATTTCAAACAACGAAACTAACATAAGTAAACACCTGATGTCACACTATCCCATAAATAATAAATGAAACAAAAATAGATTGAAAAAAATATACCATCATGCTGTATACGTGCAAAAAAGCAAATCCAAAATAAATGTTAATTACTGTATTTACTATATATATATATATATATATATATATATATATATATATATATATTGGACATGAGGTCATCCACATACGACGACACGCAATTTTTGCCATTATTTTTTACCCCCCTTGCCACACTTCATAAAAAAAACCCAGACCTCCCTCTATGTGACGTCACAAATCTCTTACACCCCCCCTTTTTTCCACAATTTTTTGAAATACTGACAAATAAATGTATTGTAAATCAGTTAACCATAAAGAGAAAACAATCTTTTATGTAAAATAGTGTTTAATTAATCAGGGTTTTACAAGGACTGATTGGCTAGTTAAAAGTTTACAAAATTATTGTAAAAAATTTGATTTTAAATAAAAAAACAAAATGAAATCTAAATTAAAAACATCAATCACTTCAATACTTACTAACATTAAAGTTTCATCACATCCACAAAAATTCTAAGGGTTTAAAATCTGAAGCATTTGTAAATGAATTACTTCTCTTCATAGTTATCATTATCCCCAAGTAAGATGCTCCTCCATTAATGAACAAGAAATCCATTTGTTTCTAGATTAACATCATTTATTGGAAGGGATAATCCCTCCAAATCAAGCTCCTCCTTGTCAATCCAATCCACACTTTCTCCATTTGCTAGTATGACCATCATTTTGTGTTGCCTTCTAGCAGCGACTCTCATTGGTCTGATGTGCTTTGATGGAACTGCTATTTGTCTGTGAAGGACTGAGTGACTACACAGCATGACCAGAGAGCTGAAGTACACATGGCATATCTTGCAAATTCTCTCATTCAGCATAGATTGAAGTGAAGGTCAATAAAGATCATAGGAAATTGTCTGAAATATGTTTGCTGACCGAGGTAGAATGTCTTCCGTTTTGAGACTTTGAGTTGCAAATAAGGATGGAAATTTGTGCAAGCTAAATCTGTTGCTCTTTCTGAAACTTTAAACCCTTCACATGTTTGAAGAAGGGGTAAAGAAGGAGGAAAAAATCTGTCTTTTATCATGCTGAAGTATGAGCTTCATGCTTTCAAACAGCACATGTTGTTGACACACTTCACAATCTGAAGTAAGTATTGGCTTGAGCGGACATGGGTGTCACACCAGTTTTGATCTATAAATAATATATCCTGTTCCATAAGCTCTAAATTTAATGGATCCATATACTCAGCAATGGTTTGGTAATTGTCTACAGTCAACTGTAACCAAATTTTGGCCAACATTTTTCCAGCAAATTCAAAGTTTTTCTTCTCCAGCTCAATGTCAATTGTCTTACCACATTCGTCTAAATGGCTGCCATAGTTGTCATGAGGTAATGTG
The DNA here is from genome assembly GCA_016617855.1 of Megalonaias nervosa. NCBI lineage: Eukaryota > Metazoa > Mollusca > Bivalvia > Unionida > Unionidae > Megalonaias > Megalonaias nervosa. Next base: position 5,513 of record JAECUM010031190.1, read on the forward strand.
TTACGTATATGTAATTTAATTACTTGTGTGTTAGTTTTAAATTTTTTATTTTAGTTTTATTTCATTACATGTTTTCAGAAAATTCAGTTCAGTTCTTTTTAGCCTGATTAAAACTCAGTAGTGTTGCTACATTGTATTTTTATCTGACCTAGTTTCTGACCTTGATTCAGAAATTAGTAAAAACGGAGTGAAAATCACTGATCTTAATCAAGGCCATACTTGGTTTGCGTGTTAGCTCTAATTTGTAAACAACTTTTTATTATTGAATCTTATAGTAAGATTCATTCAGTACAGTCGAACCTGTAAATAGCCTATGTGCTAATCGACCTTATTTTACTGCATTTTTCGGACTAAGTGATCACGTTACCCATCACGGGGTCTAAACTGCGTTTTAGTTAAAGGTTAAAACAGATGTTTTGTAGTGAAATAGTCAGTCATAAATTAATACCTTCTGAACTCAGAGGTATTTTATGTTGTGACCAGTTCGAGTTAAATTTTTAATTTAAAATAATTTATTCACCCTGGAATATACTTGTGTTCATCAAAATTATTGGACAAAGACATTTATTGGAAATTATTTGGAATTCTAAAGCCGGAATATTAATTCTTGATTCATAAAATTCAACAAGGAACTGTTGACACATCAACACAAAATAGGATATAGAAGACGTCATCGCCTTCCATCTAGGAACTTCATCGGGATTTGAACTTTGATTCGTTTAGAACTTTTTAGTGATAGGACTTATATTTTTAAATTCTAGGATTAATTTTTGGATTAGATTCACAAACTGTAAGACCTTTTTCCATATTTTTACCTTGTTTTCTAGGGAAATAAATTTTGTTAAATTTTACAAAGCATGTCATTCCAGCAGATGAGATGTATTCCATCCATGGGTAATTCTTTCTTCCATTTATCTTTGAAGCTACGTGCCAGTTACTTGTATCTGTTCATCATCCTTCACCTTCTTGGCTGAATATTCTTGGTAAGCATGGTTTTCCTCTGGAGGTCTTTTTCTACTTAGAAAAGTACCCATGTTCCTTTGCTTGCAAGACATGCAACTGAGCTTGAAGAAAATCACATAATCGCGAGATTAGGGTAAGCTATTCCATCAGAATAAAGCCTACACTAGAACCAGATTGGTATGAGCTCGCGAGATTATGGGGAAGCTACTCCATCATAACAATGCCTACACTCAAACTCGGACATGATGCCATCATTCGTCCACTGCATTTCAGATTGAACACAATGCAGCATCTACATCATTCGGTTGTTCATTGGACTCTAAATTATGCTGAGTAGAAACTTATTTTGAAACTGATGGTGATTTTGTCAAAAAGTTAAGAAGTGATCCTTTTTTCGTAACGGAGATCGCCTTAAGCTCTTGCAAACATATGGTTAACTTTTTCAGCCAAATCTGTGTCATTCTTGACACTATTCCACTTTATAATAAGTTCATCTTGGCACATCTTTTTGGTTTTTGTAGGATATGCTAGCACATAAGCGTTAAATAAAGACTGATATAATTTTATTTTTATCCATTGCTATGGGCTGCCGAAAAGTCATGAAAATTAAAACTAATGTAACACTGGACACCTTACACTGTATGGTTTCAAGAGCGTAAATGCTGGCTCAATCCTCAAAGTTCATCCCGTCTTTTTTAGACTGCATTGTTTTAAATGTCATCAAGCTTCAAAGACTCTTTGTACTAGCAGGACCATTTATAATCTAGCACTTCAGTGGTGTCAACAAAACGTTTTCAATAAAAAGATAGAAAAAAAAGAACAAACATTTGATATACTTATTCCCTTTAATATGTGGCATCCCAGCGCAACACTGGGCCCAACCTTAGTGCTACTCAACTAATTACATTTGTTTTTTCACATAAAAAGTATTAAAAGATTAAATGTTCACTGCGTTCCAAATACCGTCTTTCAACTTACTAAACTTGTGTCTCTTTGATCTCGTCAGACTGTGTGTGTGTGTGATTTAGATTTTTAACGTAGCTTTAACAATTTTTCAGTCATATCGCTACGATGTCTGCAGTGTGACAGTTTATAGTGATGTTTAGCACTGGGACATCATGCTGCAGACATGTGGCATGATGTCCCACCCAGTTACACTATCCTGACACCAGGCCGACCAGTCCTAACATTAACCTCTTATTGCAGAGTGGCAAGCTAGGCAGCTGTTAGTACCATTTTTTAAAGTCTTTGGTATGACCTGGCCTGGGTTGAAACCCGCGACCTCCCACATCCGAGGCGGACACTCTAACCACTAGGCCACCGGAGCGGTCAGACTGTTGTCAGGATGGTGGTAACTTGTTAGTCTATTGTTTTACTTTTCTAAAATCTAAGTTTAATCACCAGTAGGCCTGCAGTTGATTTAGTCTACATTTTGTTTTTTAAGTGTGTATTACATTATATGAAAAAAAGAATTACTGAATTAAAAACACAACAGTTTAAACCATGTAAAGGTTATAACAATTACCCAATATTTCATCTGAGATAACAATATTAATATAAGTCGTCCACGAGAGAGTTGTTATCTATTGCGGATAAAAATGGTGTGAGGATGCAGGTCACAAAATCTTTTTTGTTCTAACATTGTTTTTGAAAGAAGCATTCCACACTCATATTTATTATGACGTCACATTTCTTCAAAACACCCCACCCACCCCGTCAGACTGCTCTGGTGGCCTAGTGGTTAGAGCGTCCGCTTCGGATGCAGGAGGTCGTGGGTTCGATCCCTGGCCTAGTCATACCAAAGACTTACAAAAATGGTACTAACAGCTGCCTTGCTTGGCGTTCAGCATTAAGAGGTTAGTGTTAGGACTGGTCAAACTGGTGTCAGGATAATGTGACTGGGTGGGACATCATGCTACATGTCTGTGGCATGATGCCCCAGTGCCTCTTTCAAAAAATAAAACATGTTCTCAATTGTGCTGATAGTTTTTGATGTGAGATGCAGAAATATGGCCAAATTTGCTGATATTTTAATGAACATATGCCCATTTACTTATGAACTAATTAAAATATTTATTTCAGACTTTCACTACACTATATGTTTTACAATGGACATGTAGTGATTGTGGTATGACAATAGATATGTTCGTACAATCACTGAAATTGATCACTAATTTGGAGCCAAAATCAGCACTCAAATCTCCAACCTTGTCCTTTAAACTTTCATGATATGATCACAAATAATGTAATATCGTCTCCATGCAATCCTAAAACATGTCAGGGAAAATTCTTGTCCTCACAAATTCGACATCTATAATGCTGATTATTTTATAAGAATGCTTGACTTATGTCAAAATCATTTTCTCTGTAACTGAAGCATCCAGTTTATATGGAAGGTACAAACATTGTATTACTTTTCACATCTGCAACAACAAAATCAATATTCTAGTAAAAGGTTATTTACACATATCTATTAAATGCTTCTGAGAAAATATCCAAAATGTTTTTTTTTTTACTGATGTTTAGCAGATTCAACTCTTCCATGATCAATGAAATTGTTTCCCTGCTGTGCCACTGGTGTGAAAATTACTGGATGATCTTGCCAACTTAGGCAAAGAAAAACACCAGTAATGTTAACTGACCCATCGCCACTTGTCAATCATGCTGATCGATTGACCAATCAGCGAGCATAAATTAGACACACCTCCATGCATTGCTTACATCCGCCATTTTCCTCCAACAAGCTGCTTGTGGCAATAATGAATTGATTATGATAAGTAATGACAATTTTTGCAATGATTTGTTGAATTTCTCAATCAATAAGGATGAAATGAAGGCAGTGGGAGCCTTGTATTTCTGACTGTCCATATCCAAATTGTCTAAATGGAGGAATCAGATTTATTCCTTCTGGCAAAACATAGACAAAACCATGGTGGATAAAGACTTTTGTGGTCCCGTGTATGATCAGCTGAATATGGAAACAACTGATGGCAATTACAACGTTTGTTTGCATAAAATTATGTAGAAAAACATGTCCTGTCGATGGCTTGATGGAAAAAAAAGAATTAAAAAATTTAAAGATATACGTAAAAATAAACATGCCAAGAATATGGGCGGAGAACCCTCCAACTTTTGGGCTTTGATGTATATTATTTTTTCTTGTATACAAAGAACTGAACCCCAATTGTATTTATTTTGAAGTTTAAAAATTTATACTTTAATGTTGGCTTGTCCTAAAAACAATGATTTATCGTCTCAATCTTTCAGACTCTTGAGTGACTCTTTACTTTCTCATTGGACTGAAGGACGGGTGGGGATACAAAAATGTAATAATAAGGAAATACAAAAACAACGGTTTCAGATAATTATCTACCAATATATTAAGCATGCATTTACATGCTTACATCAACAGACTTCACTGGTCAAAATTCCATCTGACAAACATAGTAGAACTTTAAAATTATTATGTACAACAGTATACTTCTAAACAGTAAATGTTTATGATTTTGTTATTAATTTTTAATTCATTTACTTCCAAGGCAGCATGAACATAAGCCAGATAACATTAATAAGGATAAGATTATATACTAAATACATTAGCATCTTTTGAAGAAAATTTCCTTGTACATGAAAAAGTTCTTGAGCAGCTTTAAAATTTAATTTTATTACTTACTGAAAAAAAAAATAAGATTATTACTATACAAACTTGAACCACAACTATAAATATTGTCTATTACAGTATAATTTATGCAACCTTGACATTAGACATTTTTAAGAATAATAATTTAATTTTAATTTAATTTTTAATAATAATAAGAATAATCGTTTTCAATAAACACATCACTTAAGCGGAAACATATTTCTTTGCCAAATATTGCATGTTTGTTGGAGGTTAGCAGGGCATCATGTCACATTATTTGGTATACTGCATGTTTGTAGGAGGTAGGCAGGGCATCATGTCACATTATTTGGTATACTGCATGTTTGTAGGAGGTAGGCAGGGCATCATGTCACATTATTTGGTAGGCAGAGCGATCTATCATCTTGCATAAGGTCAATTAGTTTTCCTTTTGTATTCCTCATAATGCATATATTATATGGATCCACTTGGCATTTAATAGTGATGCAAATTCTCTGAATCAGATTGCTGAAACTAGGCAACATGGTTTTGTCATATTGCCCCACTTCAATCACACAGTATTTTGATAAACATCTCATGAATATGGATGCTTTAATCGTCTGTAACTGTAATTTTAAGTAAAGTTTAATTTGTGGTGCATTCCAGTACCACTGCAGTATGTCAACTGCAGGTCTTATGCACCAATGGTGTGCTGGATGATTTTTTAAAGGGGCAAGAAAACATTTTATTGCATCAACGGTGCAATGATGCCCTCTATATAAAATTCTGATATACCAAATTAATATTAGAAGCCAATTTTTTTTATAATAACATGAGGGATAAAGGAGGCCCCTAAAGGTCACAGGATTAATGGACAATGGGATTTAAAAAAAAACAATATTCAACAACAATATCGAAAAAGTTATAACTAATATAACTCTCTCCTTTGCTTTACATACAAATCATGCAAACCTATCAATATCTCTCATCAAATCTAAATCTGACAACTCAGTCCTGGTCTTAACATAAAATTGAGACTTGAACACATAAACCCGAGAAAGTAAACTTACCTGAACATCGCAGTCTTCTGTACTGTCATAGGCTGCACTGGTATGCTGTATCCAGTTAAATTTGCGAAGCTCATGTGGGACCCCCATTCTTTCGAATTCCCCATGCTGCTGCATCAGACTGTAAGCACATGGCTTACACACTGCAATTCTTTCCCCATTATCAAGAACCATGGAATTAGGTGATGCCTTGTGCTCTTTCAGGAAATGAAATTTCCTTACTGCTAAAGTTCGTACATACTTTCTTTCACAGGGTGATCCACAAACATAACAAACATAGGTAGGTAAAGTGTACTTTCGCAACCAGCGATTACTATCATTTGGGTTCTTTGACTGCTCAAAGTCTGTCCATTGTTTCAGCAATGTAAAGAAACAGATATTACAGGCCTTGACCTTTCCTTCTTCATTCACAGGTTCTGCACCATGGGCTGGATCTCGATTTGCCAGGAATGGAAAGAAAGGTTCCACCTGACTATTTGCAGACTTTGCTTCATGCTTCACTGGATATGACAAAAGATGGTGCATCTTGGTAATGAGACATTTCTCACCACATAAAAAGCATACTTTCTTTGGCATGGCGCTGACTTGTTGCAAGGGGTGTGGAATGGTTTTGGAGGAGCTAGAACTTTCTGTACATCCATGGCCACCATCTTGTTTCTTTGATTCAGATTCTTTTGCTCTACTTGGACTGGAGCGGTATGATGATCTCTTTGGAGATGGGTTAAGAGAGGAACTGAGTGGAGCTGCTATTGTTAATAATCCTTGACTGGATGAAAAAGAGGAGGGGGCTGAGCCTTCATTTGACATCATCGGACTTGACCCTATAATCTGTATATTCAATGGTTTTGTCATTTCTCCACTCCCATTGGAAACACATGGACTAATATGTGATGCAGTGCGTGACTCAGTAGGTTCCTGAAGTTCAGTAAAAAAGCTAAGTGAATACTGCCTATGATATAATGGAACTCCCTCCATCTCTTGGACCTGCCACTGGTAGCTCAGGTGTCCATAACACTGATTACATGCAACAACAGACCCACTTGGAGTCAATGGTTCAGCTCCAGATGGTCTCTTTAACTCTCTGACAAATGGGAAAAACAATGTAGCTGGTGTAGGTGATTTTGGAGGCAAGGTATTCAAAAGTTTACACTGATCATGAGGACATGTCTGTCCACATATATAACAGACCTGAGTTTTGCCTATGCTTCGACTTTGTTGAGAGATGCTCACAGACTCTTTCCTATTTTCTGTACCATGTCTATCTTGATTCTTTGGTGCTTTTGCAAGCTCATCAGGTATTCTATATGTTCTCACTTGGATGGGTACTCCAGACATTTCATACGCTTGCCACTGTTGAAACAAAATATTTTTACAGCTACAACAGACTCTAACTTGTCCACTTTTTGACACACAGTCTGCACCTTTTGGATGTGGTATTTTCTCCAACACTGGAAAATATGGTTCACTGCCTGCAGGCTTGAAGACATTTATCAATCGTTCACTTGCATAGGAATGTTCTTGAGTACAAATATAGCACACAAATGTTTGTTCCTGGTATTTAGCAGAGGACCCTCTATCACCTACACGCTGTTTATCACTCTGTGCTTGTTGTGCCGAGTCGTTTTTGCTTACAGAGAGATCTAATGCTCCATCTGCCTGTGACCTAGACAAGTGTTGATCTTCCCTAAAAACACTAAAGTCTTTTGGAGTTGAAGAAATGTTTGGCATATACTGTGGAGCTGATACTCGTGGCTCATTTTGTTTCCCATGTCTGCGTGAGTAGTCCATGTCTTGACTGTATCGTGAATCTTCTGACATTGTGCTTGTCTCGTCAAAGACACCTGGTTGATATTGCAATCCCATTACCTGGGCAATATATTCCCCCTGAAGTCTCATTTCTGCCCCAGTAAATTGTCCATTATCAGATCGCTTTAGCCAGTAAAGTCTTTTGATTGCAGGGGTGTTTGTCCGCTCATAGGTCTCCCACTGCTGCCTGAGAAACGCATAACACACATGACAGCTGTCAATCATCCCATCAGATGCTGGGGGACGGGACCCTTTGGGCGGGTCGTGGTGCTCTAGGAATGGAAAATAGGCTCCTCTATCTCTCTGCCTGATACACAACCGTGCGTCAGCCCCTGGGTTACCGCACACAAAACAGATCAACTTTCCCACCATTATTGACGTCTTGTGTTAGACAAGCAGAACAAACCTGTTCACTAAAAATCTATATCCAAATTTCCATAATTTCCACTGCGGTCTAATCAGAGAGTATGGTCTACGCTTTATTTATAAACATGACTGCAGTGAAGACTCACAAGGGGGTCCCTTCTCAAGAAACACAAAAGAAATTTTTCAGCTTCAACAACAATAACCAAGAAATTGTCTGTAAAGCTGTAGCGTTTAGATAATTAGTATAAAGTCTGTTAGAACAAAAGCTGCCACAAAGTTTAAGGCATGTGTAACAATATAGCACCACTAACTTGATTTTCAAACTTTGGAGGGAAATCCTTCTCACCGTCGGCCATATTGGGACAGTTGTAACAAAGACTTCCTGTGCACGCAAAGGTTAATGGGATAGCACATCTAAGGCAGTGTTGGCCACTGTATAGAAAATGTTCTAAGTTTTCATGTTGGTAACTCATAATTCCTTCAGTATTTGATTGAAATGTCCCTTTCGAATCAACTGCTAATTAAAGTTTAGCATAAGTCATGTGTATTCTATATTCTAAGTTGCAATAACCGTAATTATTCATCTTGGAACCATATTCATTCATCATTTATTGACTTGTTTTATTCATCTTTTCAAAACTTGATTGCTTTTTTTTTTCTTCATTTTTTTCATAATTTATTTTTTCCTCATTGCGATTTCTAGCAATCCGATTGGTCAGCGCCTATTCAGTTGCTTTGGTTCACACCTATATGAACTGAAACAAATTTCATTTCATTTGACCCCACGCACCGCTAGCACGTTTCAGACAATTCGCAAAAGAATCGTGGGTAAAATAAATTGCAAGGAAATGCTTATTTGCATCAACTACGAGAGCAGTGTATCGGAACTTGCAGCTCCTATGTACATTGTAGAAAACAAACAAACTAACCAAACAATGCCGTGAACGACGATACTTTATAAAGATAAAAGCAAAATGCAACCAAACTGTAATATAAATAATATTCAGAGAGACAGACAGACAGACATAGACACAGAGAGAAGCGGAAGTCATGACAGTCCACATTATTCTCCTCCAATTCACATTTTTAACTAGTAGACATATATTTCAATGTTTTTACAAACATCTGAAAAGGTCATTGTGAATCAATTACGAAAGCAGTACCGGATATGTGGGATTCGCCTCGCGTTTATTCGAGTGCATTTCATGTCCAGCTTAACATTATGCTAAAAGAAAACCTGATAAAATTGCACATTCTGCTCACTTCGAATTTCAGTTTAAATAAGTAGTTTTGTAAAGACTTTATGCATTTTTGCTGACTCGCGCTCTGATAAAGCGGAAGCTGTGTTACTTGATCCAAGTTGGGTGAAATTTGTATGTGATTCATAAGAAGTGATGAACATATTTTGGGAAAGAAGTCATTGTCAATAAATCCTGATAAAGCATATAAGTTGAGTATTTTTTTCAAAAAGTAAGTTCATCGGGTCACCATTTCTTTACTCTAAAAATAAAGTTTGGTCATATATTTGCAATAAAAAGTGTAATAATATAATTAGCATTCAATAATTGCCTTGAATCACAATATTTTAAAAGTAGTTAATATGTACTGTGTCTTCAGTACCTCTTAGCAATATGCACTATTTGTTGGAGTGTTAGATGGCGTACTCTACCTGTCGATTTTCCATCGACTGGCATCGGGTTCGTATGCAATTTCAATATATACTGTATTCCTATTTTGCAATTCAGCTGGCAAAAGTGATAGGGAATGTTATAATTCTATAAACGGAAATTATTTAAAAGAAATTATATTTTAAAATATACATTCATTTCTGCAATATAAATATTTAGTACATTTCGGTACAAAAGAAAATCAAAGCCAAAGATTTTATAACATAGATTATTTATAAGTAGGAATATTGGACCTCTATAAAACTGATGCTCTTTCAGAACATTTGTATAACTCAGTTTTTATTATATCAGAAATGATATTCCACTTCTCGTGCTAATTCAGTTTATTTTAATTTGTTTGTCTTTCGTCCTTTAATTTTACTCCTATGAACATTCTCAGATCTTATCAGTAAATTGTTCGTTATCACAATTATTATTTAATACAAGTTCTTGAGTCTGTTGGTCATTATGACTTGTCTTGAAATAGAAGAAACTTAATAAAAAAATATGTAATTTCCGCATAATTAATATTGTATTTATTGACAAATATAACCTTTCAAGACTTGACTTAATCTGTTGTTTATTTCTTATTCAGAGTTTGTGTTGTATATATACTTGGATAGATAGATGGTTTCTTGACATAAAATTAGCTCATCTAACAGGCATAATTTCTACGCGGACTACGTCTCTTATCAGACGACTTTCTATATACCACATCATTCTACTGCAAGCAATTCAAGGTTTCAATTTAAGGATTGCTGAAGTCCTGAATCAAAATAGTAACTCTCTAAATGTTAGCGAGCTCGCATGAAACATTGGTGAGCAAGTTACAATATACTGAAAACTTACAGACAAAAAATAATTCGTATTTTACGAGCGAAAGTTGTACACTGTGGTTGGCACTACTCCCATATTTCGAAAGTTTGAAATATGGACACACGCAATTAAACAAACACTCTTTCTCCATTTAACTGTTTGAACTTACTAAATTGTCTGACAAAGGCCGTATATAAGATGATCATATGTGATGATTTTACTGACTAGGGGTCAAATTGTGCTAGGTTACCAGGTATTTGGTTGTAAGCAAATTATGGCTATTGATGGCTTTTTGTTATGTATTCGTACAAAGGAAGAATGAATATTGTTATGTCTATTTAATTTATAGTGTGCTCGAGCAATGTCCGTGATTGAAGGTAGAGCTTTGGTCCACCAGACTATTGTCCTTGCTGATTAGTTGTGTCTACTTCACTTTGTAATCTGTCTTAAAGATGTTTACTTTAATTTAGTTTGATCTTGTTCACGAATTAGCGAAAATTTTCCATTTCAAATGACTCACATCCTGAGCATTCTATTATGTATGTCAAGTGAAATTAGTATATACGGAATGTGGTAAATAAAATTATTCGATTCTCTTTTAAGTCCAATGTGTAGAAGCATTTACTGTTGTGTCTAGATATAACTTGAGATGAATCATTTAAATTATTCATTGGCATAGGGAATTACAAAGTGCTCATTGACTGTTTGGACTAAACACTACTTTGGAATTATTGTTTATATCATTCGACGACATTCTGGATTTTATGATCGTGATACATCAAGACTATTGGTACGTTAGTGTATTCAAGACTTGGTACATTAGCACATTCAACATTGGAATTCATTCGGAACATTCTATACTTATGGACTTGCGATAGAACACTTACGATTATTTGGGGATTTAATTCACAAAACTGTAAGTTTCTCTACAATTTTAACTTTGTAATGTAGAGAAATAAATTATTTGTTAATTTTACTAAATTTTAATGGTTTCGCTTCTTTCTGTCACTTAGGTGAAGACCATACAATCGTAACAACGTTTTTAGTGGATTTTGTCAGAATTCCAGTAATTTCTGTCGTTTAAAGGAGCAAAATTTAATTATAAGGATTGACAACTTTTTTTTCAACATGAACTTTAATAAAACGACTTTTTTTTTTCAGTATGAACTGTAATAAACGATGCACGAAATTTACTATGATTAGCTTGGATCCTATATTTTCACAGCGTCTTTTTTTTCCGGTCCATACTTGACTGAACTTAAAAACTGAACGGTCAGTCCCTAATTGGGATAACAATAGTTTTTAAAACAAATGCGTTGAAGAAACAATAGAGAACAAAACAACAAATTGTCCAAGTTCAGTGCGGAAAAGAAACAAATTATTCCTTTGTACAAATTGAAGAACTTGGTCTTAATGCTGCCTTTATCTCGTTGTGTTCCTCACATTTACCTATTATTGATCTGAGGTCGCAGTGCTAAATGTATCACAATACAGAGGTCATGAAATGCTAAAAAGTCTCCATACTATTCATGGGTTAATTTCCCTATGACAATCCTAAAATAAATGAAATGTTGTCATTACACCTAAAGCTTATATTGTCACTTTTTACTCCAACATCTCGAATATATTGATCTTTTTTTTTTAAATTTCATATCTAACCAAAAAGCTATAAAAAATTGATTTAAACAAACTATAAAGATTAATTTCTGTAGATTCGATAGCTGCATTTACGTACAAAAATGCATAATTTAACAGAGGTAGCTAAGTATATTTTTGTATGTAGGTTTATAGGCCTATATCATGGGACGACTATTCCTTAGCTGGATTATCTTGATAAAAATCTAATTGTTGGGCGAGGGAAATATTCGTGTGAGTAACCAAATGTTACACAGAAAAAGAAAAGAAAAATATTCAAATTTCGACAGTACTTCAAGACCATTTTTCTTCACATCGTCCTTGCTTAGTAGGTCAAAATTAATTGTTGTCCGTTGAACACCATTTTTCAGTATACGATAGTCTGTACCTGTCGGCCACTATAACTGGAGGATGAACCCGGGAAAACAACGGTAAGAACCACATACTCACGTGAAGCTACTGGCAAATTTTCTCACATGCGAGCATTTGGTCAAGCCGGAGACTCGAACTCACGCGGAGAGAGGTGAGATGGCAGCCATTGGTAAATGCGAGCGCGTTAAACTACTGTGCCACCCAAAATCAGACGGTTAAGCGTGTTCCTTGTTTATACTAAACCACGCATCTAAGGAAATTTTGGATTGTTGTGAAAAAAAAGAAATTAATTTAAGCAGCAGGAAGGGTGAACCCTACAAATTGGTTTCGAGCAAATTTTACATTGATGATTAAGACAAACTGTAGGGTTCGACTGCCGTACCGCGAAATCATTTGTCTTAATCATCAGGCAAATATATTCATTACCAAATGTCTGTCCACCCCCCCCTTGCTGCGGTGGACCCTACAAATTGGTTTCGAGCAAATTTTGCATTATGATTAAGACAAATGTGTAAGGTTCGACTGCCTACCGCGAAATTATTTGTCTTAATCATCAGGCAAACATATTCATTACCAAATGTCTGGGTTCACCCTTCCTGCTGCTGTAATTCTTGATAAATTAAAATACAGACAAACATGCATACATAGAAAGGGAAAATAATTCTCTAGCAGAGGAGGAACAGAGTTATCGCTCTTTATTAAGTATTTTTGGTGATTTCAAATTCAATTAAATATCTATTATAAATATTATTTAATAATGAATATTGGAGAACCACACTCAGCTAGATTAGCACGAGAAAGACTAGAAGCAATTAGAAAATATTTACCTGTTCATGATGCTGTCAAGCAACAATTACAAGAACGACAAGAATCTCATGTTGAATTTGAAGAGGATACAAAACAATTATTTAAACCTATCACTGAGACCACTAAAGGTATTCAACCTGTGTTAGAGAAAACCTCTGAAGAAACTGGAAAAATAGCAAAAAGAACAAAACAGACAAAAAAGATTCTTAGAAAACTTCCAGCCGAAATATCTGCTGCGATGCCAGTCCCGGAAATACCTGAGGATGCAGACCAGGCAGAAGAAGGTGCTGAAGCACTAGCCCTTGAACCAGAAGTTAAATTAATAGATAAATTTCATGAAGAAACTGTTAAGATAATTAATAGTCTTAAACTACAAGAATTAGCTGAATTTGCTGTAGATGGTTTTAGTCGAAGAGGTAAATTAATGAAACCTGAATACACTAAAGATATTAAAACCCGTGACCAGTGGCAAAAAACATTATATCGCATGCGCATGAATGTTGAGCAAGCTAGAGCTGATGATCCATTATATCAGAAATATATTGAGGAAATTGATCATTTAATCCGATTAAAAAAAGAGGAGAAAAAACAAAGTAAAAA
>JAECUM010031191.1:0-17935 GCA_016617855.1 Megalonaias nervosa
ACCTAAGTTTAGTACATGGCCACCATTGTAAACGTCCATAGCGATAGATCATTTTCGTCTGGAAGTTTCTTGATGACAGTTAATATGCAGAAAATTTAATAGTCAGGATTGAATAGACTTTGGTTAAAGAAAGTTAGTGTCAAATTTTAAAGAACAATTTATATCTAATTTAAAATGAGTAAAAGCGCATACATGACCCGTGTGACTTGTTCTATAGTTTGGTTCTACATACATCATTGTAAAGGGGGTGTCGTGTGGTAAGCGCCCCTCTTTAATTGATTTGGCGATCGTTATCTAGAGGATGACCTCCCTCGATGTTTTTGCCCAGTGTGAGTGGATAGATAGAACATTGACAGAGAACAGAGCGAGACTACTGAGAAGAAATAGACAAATACGATTCCCCTTAAATAACAAAAACAAAATAAATTTTAATTAATTAATACATAAACTAAAATTGTAATTTCAATCCAACAGATTTACATTAATGGAATTTAATAGCAGTGTTCAATTTACAGATTCGTTCATCATAGTAACGAGTGATGAAAAGAGTACAATGTCCACGTCTGATTTTCATCACCTGGCGTCGTTCCTCTATTTGTGTATTCCACGTCTAGCGTGTATACTTGGTTCTTCCTCTGACCCTTCTATTCCGAACTCTCTATTTGCGGACTTCCCTCTTGGACTGTCCTCATCGGGTTCTTGGGGAGGGATATAGAAAGTTGTTCTCTTAAATGACAAGATTACGACTAAAGTTCTATATGTTTCACCACCTATCCGTATATATAAAATTCTTTTGCTTTCGCTATTCTGAAACGTAAATAGCTATTCACACTGCATAAATTCTGGCATAATGTGACCTTAACGATTAACGGTGCTTACAATTTACTGTATTTGAGGTAAGGTACCATCGTTATCTCTAGTTACAAATGACTATTGCAATATACATCCAAGTCTGACCTCAATTAAACAGTTCATGGCCCTCGCTCCACGCGAAGGTTGAGTAGAAGTTAACACGTGCGGTGTTTACAACGACGTTGCCGTATATATATCTGCATACGTTACTATACGACTTCTTACACCTAGCTAGTCAGTTCCACTCAGTAAGATAAATGCTCAATTACTATTGCATAAGATTCCCTAAATTCTTGCTTACAGTAACTAATAACCTGCAAGATCATTTATGCATTACAAAATCATATATAAATATGCGATTACCATTAACTCACGATAAACAGTATCATCCTACAGACAAAGGAAATTAATTCATATAACCATCAGAAATTCTACACATTTGAATATTTGGATTAATTCATAAATCCCTATGCAATACTACACATTTGAATATTTGGATTACATCATAAATCCCTATAAAATACTACACATTTGAATATTTGGATTACATCATAAATCCCTATAAAATACTACACATTTGAATATTTGGATTACATGCATTCCGTCAATCCAATCAATGAACTAATAACTGCAAAATTACAGAAATAAACTGCATAACAACTCTAACATATCAACAGGTTCTTGCGAAACTGAATAAACGATACATAGCATGGATCATAAGCATATCAAACATAATTGCATAAAACCAAATAAAGATAGAAAATAACATGGAAATTAAAATTGCGTACCTTAATGCTGTTCCTTTTCCACACAATCGTGCGTCCTAGCATTATAGCCAGTCTTTTCATTTCAAGACAGCTATCTGGCCTCTTTACTTGTTAACGAGGGAAAACACTATTCTGTTAGGTTTCCCACGGAGTCAACCTGTCTTCTCTCAAGCAAGATTTCTGACTAAAGAATTTTGACAAAGGTCGGTAATTTTAAACTCCCATAACTTCCAAAGTGTACGCCTTAATTTTAACTGACCAATCGAAAGCAACTGTTCCTAAATTTTCCCCAAAATAATCATGTCTTTCATCAGATTTTGACAGCCTAGAGTACGATGCGATCGACTTCCCTTTGAAGATCAATTATTTGACATGCGGTCCTTTACAACAGATACGGTCGGTAGTTCTAATATACTCTCTGCCAAGATACCGTTACGATGACTGGGTCAATTCCACTGGTCCTTAAACGTAGGCCCTTTTATTTTTCAGACATGAAATAAGAGAAATATCAAAGTGGCCTTTCTCAAAGACTTTTCTGGCTTGACTATAGTAAACTTTTAATGCACAATTTATTCAACTTGAAGATTCAGCACTTCTTCAAAATTCGACACATTACAATCATACTTACATTTGTCACATTTTAAGAACAAAAAGCTTATTTTAAGACAAATGTGCACATACTTATTTTGAAAAGTGATAAATTTGATTTTCAGAAGATTTTGCAATTATGATTAATATTTGTGGTACTGTATCCCATTCTTTAATAGTGTTGCGAAAAATATTCTGTCAGCTTGTGCATATGGTATCAGATAAGCACATGTATCCGTTGTTTTTATGTGACGTCACAAAACGTGTGCACTTCCATGTCAGCCATATTGATTCCCTAGCCATGCAAACCGACACCTAACAGCGTTGTTCTCCCCACATAATTATGAAGGTGCGTATCATTTTATGCTTAAGGATATCCTAATACATTCTTTTGTGTATGTCAACCCCACGAGACCGAATTCGTAACAAACGTGAGATGGCAGCGATCGGTAAAGGCGAGCTCTTTAGACCATTCGTCCTGGACTCGGACTAAGATAATGATCCTGATATTTAACACACACTCATAGGGAAATATTCACTATTATTTGTTTACCACACACAACACATCAGTGTCTATAGTCAGGAACAATATCAACCGCTCCGGTGGCCTAGTGGTTAGAGCGTCCGCCTCGGATGCGGGAGGTCGTGGGTTCGATCCCCGGTCGAGTCATAGCAAAGACTTATAAAAATGGTACTAACAGCATTAAAACGTTAATGTAAGAACTGGTCGGCCTGGTGTCAGGATAATGTGACTGGATGGGACATCATGCTACATGTCTGCGGTATGATGCCCAGTGCTTGACATCACTATAAACTGCCACACTGCAGACATCGTAGCGATATGACTGAAAAATTGTTAAAGTTACGTTAAAAATCCAAATCACACACACACACACACACACACGCGCGCGCGCGCAAACCGACACCAAACAGCGTTGTTCTGCCCACATAATTATGAAGGTGCGGATCATTTTATGCGTAAGGATATCCTAATACATCACATTCTGTTGTGTATGTCAACCCCACGAGACCGAATTTGTGACTTCGCCCCTTTTTTCTTCAATTAAACGATAACATTTCAATCATCTTTGTTATTCTTTCATAACAAATATATCCATCAATAAATAGACGCATAAGCAAATGGGTAAACAAACAAGTGTAACATATAATGGTTTTAAATTTTCACGGGCTGAAATTAATCATATGCTTTTTGTTGAAGTTAAAAGGTCTATCGTTAATATATAATTTAATATTTCTATAAGCATTTCAAGAATACTCTGTTTTGACATTCGACGCAAAGTCATGCACACTGAAGATGAAACATCTTTCATTCAGTATCATCCTCCGTCCATCATCTCTACCACAAATACAATATTGACCGTACTAATTTAAACTGATTTGTCAGCTGTCTTTGGCACAGGCACTTGCTTTTGTGAAAAGTATTTGTACATAAAAGTTCTGGCATAATACACATGCTATTAAGTTTTAATTCCGCAACTGATAATTGTATTCAGCGGATCGTTGTCCGAAAATACTCGTTCAAGATGACAATCTTGGGGACATAATACAGGATAATTTTTAAAAAGCAAATCACAATGTTGTCTGCCAGTAATAACTGTATTTCGGTTTGATAGTAATATGCATGATTACGGTCCAACTTTTATAATCCGTGTTTGACATAAGCCATGGAGCTTTCAGCTTTATTTTGTCTTTCAAATATAATCTATGTATCATTTCTATAAATTAAATACACTTAACAATAATTAAATCAGATTTTTATCTTTAAAATACGTGATGACTGATGTTGATAAAGGTTTCTTAGGAACTCAAAATTTCTGTGCCAGGTGCGCGCGTGCTGCATTGTGGGCATTTGCATACACAATCATGATGTCTGTGAAAACAACCCATAGGGGATGGTATGACCACAAAACATTACTCAAGAGCCACAGGGAAATTTAACATTATGCTGCCACTTTGAAATTATAACCTTATGACCACCAGGTGAATTTAATATGAAAAATATGCATGTTTGATCAGGGCTATCATGGACCTGAGCTTCCAGGTCAAATACGAGTGAAATTCTGCAAGGACGCACCATTTCTTCTTTTGACTCATTCCCATGATGTGCCTTATTTTCCCCCAGGACAGCTCCTTTTCATATTTTGGTCAGCCGTGGCCAATCTATGGAATAGCTAATGGCTAGACTCATGTAAACAGGCTTGAAGCCAGTGTGATAAATTAACGCATCTCCGTAGTTATCTTATGAAAAGGACGGCCCCTCAAAGGCTACCCTGATGTACTTCAAAGAAACCAATATGATGTTAGCACCTGCGACTGAAATGTCAAATAAGCAATGCCCTATTTTGTTAAAACGGTATTTAAATTAAATTGATATAATCATGAATGAAATCAGTCTGATTTGAACATTATTATGAAATCATTATTATCCCATACTAATAATAACAGCAATAACTGCTATTTAAGTACGTGATTTGTATAGCGCTTTACAGAGTATGTATGGACTTTTTAAAAGAGTGCAGAAAAGGACATTGACTCGTAAAATGAGTTGTCAGACTATGTTTAAATATTTCGGGGAAATGGACTTGTAATGAAAATGAGCCAACAAAAGAAAGAAAAACAAACTGCACAAAAGGTGAACGTTCCATTTGATTGGTGGTATTTATGATCAATACCTAAAGATTGGTGAATTCACCTTGACAACATTTCAGTTCATATCCGCATTCTCAAGCTACATGTATATAGATACCGTACATGTACCAAGATGTATTCATTTATTTTTCTGTAGAACCCACTTTCTATGCCACCTTTATTTCTCAGTCAGCTTTAAAGACATTTAACACTGCGTACTAATAAATTAATATATTTATTCTGAAGTATTTGTCTTTTGTTGTTTTTGTTTTACATATATAGTGCTTGATAAAATTTGTAATTCCCTCTTTGTTTAGTTAAAAAAGCCTGTATTCCCATTCAGACCAAGATGTTAATCCCTACCGGCTGTAGAGTATGTATATCCAATGAAGTTCTAAATCTTTGTTAATAATAATGCTACTGGAGAGCTCAGGATCAGATTTAATAAATTATATTATCTGATATTAACACAATCTATGTTGTGGCCAGAAAAATTAAAATGTTTAGTCACCGGGTAATCTTTATGATTACGGATATTCCACAGGTGCTCTTTTATTCTCACTTGGAATTCCCTTATAGTCTCACCTACATATTGGTGTTCCAGGCACTGACGAATTCTAAGCGCGTGGGGCTTATCTCCTCATTTCGGATCTATGCATTAGTAAATCTCTGGTGTAGATTAATTTCAAATCCTCGATCAAGTTTCCCTTTAAGGCCACACTCTTAGAGGCAGTCAGACACCTTATTTAATTTCACATATTTGGAAAGAAATTTTCTCGCTTCTTTATAAAGCAGAATTGATTGGGATAGTAGTAGCAAACGTTTCGCTTCTGGGCGTTCTGTAACTGGTTCTTCCAGTTTTCTCTAATTGTTTGAAGTCTCATTTGTATTGATGAACTCTCGTATAGACTCATTAGACTCTCATTGGTTTTGGGATCTTCTATATTGGATTCCCGCTGAAAGCCTCATTCACTTCCGATAGAATATAAGGTTAAGGAAGATGATGTTGCGTCAGCTGAACAAACGAATCAACCCATATTGTTCCCTCTCATCAGTTACAATAGTAACGAAACCAGTCTAGGACACTCTAGATCAGTTACAATAGTAACGAAACCAGTCAGGGACAGGGGGTGACTAGGACATTCCAGCAGACGGGAGGGCTCGCTACCACATCCAAACAGTCATCATCTTCCGTCTTTGTTTAATCGAAGCCAGTGGTAATCCATGTTTATTTATAAGGTACGGTGCAATGCCAGGTGTTGACTTCTGTAAGTTTCTCTAGTAGGAATGGAGATGCTATTTTATTTGTAGGGAAAGACTGCGCAGTATTTTAAGAGATAATTATTGAAATTGAAATGGATTGTTTACAGTCTTGTTGTTGTGGTTTATTTTTTGTTTTAGTATTGTATGGGTAAAAAAGATAAATTTACATTTATAATGTTAAACTTAAGATTCTATTTACTGACAAATATTTTCTTTTTAGTGTGCTATTATAAATGGCTGTTTTAAAATAATAAGCACATGATTTTCATTTTCCTTTCTATTCTTTTGAAAGTGACGGACTTCTGAGTTTATACTAGGGACTCTTAGGTTCCTTGACTGAAGAGTCCAGGACTCCTTCTCCTGAAATTCTGTTGAGAGCCCTGTTTAAGATTGGGGGATACTGTGACTGCAAGGAAAAATTAACATTGGGGAACACTACAGCGACAAGAGGAAACTGAACCAAAAAATCTCGGATAACCTGATGCCCAGGATCCCTCTAATTCAAGACTGGGCCCATCCTGTATTTTAAGTTTGTTGCCCAATAGGCCTATAAACGTTAATGATATTTAATTTGCCTGTAAGAAATGGTGAGCATGCTGACAAAATACAGCATATTCATTTTGAGGTTCTTGAAAGAAACTGGTAAATTTTAATATTCAACCCTCTACTTGTGCTCCATTTGTTGGTACTTCCGCCTTATGAAGCATTAAGCTTTTGTGCTTTATTGTGTTAAAAAGCTATGAACTTTGTGTACAAAGTGAAGTGTATGATCTCCCCTGACTATTTTTTTGATAGCATGTGATGTCCCTGACTATTGTTTTTTAGCATGTGATCTCCCTGACTATTTTTTGGTACCATGTGTGTAAGTGCACGTTAGTTTCATATGACGTCTTAAAAATGCATGTTATCATCATAAAAGTGAAAAAGTAATATCACTGATGTAAAAGAAAAGAACTTGCATGATATTCTTTATTCCCTAAGGTATAACTCATTTGTCTTTTAATATAAATAAATTATATTCTTTCTTTTGTCACTTTCCCATATATTTTGATAGCCATAGTAAAATTCTAGTCTTATTGTCCGAGTTCGTCTATACTAATGGTCATAACAAACTTTTTAATTGAGGGCCTGAAGAGAGATTAGATGTATTTAACTGAGGCACCCTCTTTAAATTAAGACATTATTAATAATATTATTATTATATGGTAATTCAGAACCCTCTGTATTAACCTGTTCCATAACACATTCATGATTTTGTTCATCAAATGAGCTTTCACAGTCCTGAAAATAATGGAACATACAATTTATTGGTGGCTGTACAAAAAGATATAAAATACACGAATCCTAAGTCAGTTACCTGTGACTAATTCTTTGCTAGTCAAGAATTGTGTGTTTTCAAATAATCATGACCGTATATAATGAAGTCAATTTGAGAGCACTAAAATATGGTTCAAAAAGG
Source organism: Megalonaias nervosa (assembly GCA_016617855.1). Taxonomy (NCBI): domain Eukaryota; kingdom Metazoa; phylum Mollusca; class Bivalvia; order Unionida; family Unionidae; genus Megalonaias; species Megalonaias nervosa. Next base: position 7,579 of record JAECUM010031191.1, read on the forward strand.
GCTATTTATTACCAGTACCTATCCAAAGGATATGTGCATCATGATCTGCTTTGAATTTTGCCTCTCCACCGTCACAACATGAAACTTTGCACTTTCCTGGAAGTGGCCAGTCAAGAGGTTAAGCCTGCTGAAAAATATCACCTTTTAATTTATGTAATACATTCTAATTGCAAACTAGTTGCTTATTGTTGGAAAAATATTTCAAATATACATAAGATACTCCGACATGTTTTTCAAAACAGGTGAAATTGGAAGATAAAATTTGATCCTTTTCTTACTTAAATAGTAAGAAAAAAGAAATTAGAAATGAATAGGAAGCAACCAATAAGTCAAGGTCTTCTGATCAAATTATTTACCTACGTAAACATAAGAGCAACTTGTAGATAAAATACAAATTGTATTCCTTGTCATATTTTCCACACACACAACTCTCCCAAAATTAAATGATTGGTCGGTGAAAAGCACCACACTCTTCAAATGCTGATGAACATCAGCTCTTTAAGGAGAATATTGATAGAGCAATGGGACACTAGTTGGCATCAGGAATTGGAGAATATTGATAGAGCAGTGGGACACTAGTTGGCATCAGGAATTGTAGGGAAACCTAAGGTTACATGAGGTCAAAATATGAGCAGAGTGTTATTTTGTTTTTCAAAACAGAGAAAAGCATAAAAAAAATTTTTATACCGAGTTGGTTTACATCAAGACTTGAAGAAAACTTTGCTTTTAGTGAACGAAATCAAATAAAAGTTTTAGCAGACATAGTCATACATAATGTATTCAGAAGTACAATATTTTGAGAGGCAATTTACAAAAACAAAATTTGGTCATTTCAAAGCACTTTTATCTTTTTTAAAGTGTGTCAGTTTCAATAGTGTGTCAACATAAGACTAAATAAATATGGCCCTGTCAGGCACGTGAGTTTTAAGTCCATGTGTCTGAAATATATTTTACTGAGTCTTGGGTCCCTGTCGGGCAAGTGAATTTTAAGTCAGTGTGCCTGAAACATATTTCGTTGAGCCTTGAATCCCTGGAAGTCCATATGTCTGAAACATATTTCGTTGAGCATTGGGTTCCTGTCAGGCAAGTGGAAGTCCGTATGTCTGAAACATATTTCGTTGAGCCTTGGGTCCCTGTCAGGCAAGTGGAATTTAAGTACATGTGTCTGAAACATATTTCGTTTTGTCTTGGGTCTCTGTCAGGTAAGTGAATATTAACTTGATGTATCTCAAACATATTTCGTTGAGTCTTGGGTCCCTGTCAGGCAAGTGGCTGTTAAGTCCGTGTGTCTGAAACATATTTCGTTGAATCTTGGGTTCCTGTAAGGCAAGTGAATTTCAAGTTTGTGTGTCTAAAATATATTTCATTGAATCTTGAGAGAAGTCTGTGGTCTGAAATATATTTCATTGAATCTTGAGAGAAGTCTGTGTGTCTGAAATATATTTCGTTGAATCTTGGGAGAAGTCTGTGTGTCTGAAATATATTTCATTGAATCTTGGGGGATTAACGTAGAGATGGCATAACCACAAATATGACCTTATAGCTTAAAAGGAAATTTAACAATGTGACGGCATTTTGATTTGGACTTGTATGACTATTAGGGGAATTTAATTTAATTTAATGCTAAAAATGTTCATAGGTTTAACATTGTGGACCATTTTGGGGATCGAACATACATAAAGACAACCCAACACACATCCTTACTAAAAACTCCTCCCTATCTGTATGTCTAATGATTTTTATGATGGTATATAAGGCGCGCACGCGCGCGCGTGTGTATGTGTGTGTGTGTGTGTGTGTGTGTGTGTGTGCTATTATTAATAATAATACACAAGTTAATGTATTTTTTTATTTTCACTATTGTTTTAAATGTTCGTGTGAAATTTTGAATCAATGCAATTTCTGCAAGCTCACAAAGTCAGTTGTTATTTTTAGTCTTGCTTTGAATTACAAAGAAAAAATGGGTTCTTCTACTTGTTCTAGTGAAATCTCTTTGTCTATTGTTTCTTTCTTCACTTTCCTTTTACGTTCTGGAGACCAATATCATTGTTCTCGTCAACTGTACGAGCAGTATTTTCTAAAGTTTCGACTTGGTGCTCATCAAGGTAAGTCTTAACGTCACTATGGACGCACTTTAACTCTTCAACTAATATGAATTGGTCTGAGATTTTCGTAATCTTGACCAACTTTCTTGGCTAAGCACCGGCTATCAAATAATTGCTCTTTGTCCTTTGCAAATTCGACATGGATTTGTCCAGTTTCTTTTTTATAGTTCCTAAACATTTGTCGATAAGCCTCAGGTACCAACTGATGACCCTTTAAGATATATTTCTTAACCAGATCATAAACAGTACTTTGTTACACTGAAAGGGAAGTGTAGATGTGGTAGTAGATTAAAAGGTCGATTTAAGCACAAAATGTTCTAGGTTCTACAACATACCTGTTTCACAGAGACCATGCGGGGTTCCACCTAGCTTTCGCTTGGTTACCCCACCCGGCTTCGTGAAACAGTACGTTCTAGATCATATTACATTTTATGCTGAATTCGGCCATTTAGTCTACTACTGTACTACTAGAACTATGATATTACTAACCCCACTACTAACCACTAACTTCTAGCGTTAGTTATTCTTTATTTTGTTTTACCAAGCGAAATTTTCCTCAACTAAATTTTTGTTATTGCTCCTGAGAAAACACAAACATTACCTGGTAGAGCGTCATTGTCATCGCTTAAAATAAACTGCCTTACCTGTGTGATGTGTCTCAGTCTGGTCCGATCAATGGAGTCTACACACGTTTTGATTTTGTTTGTCGAATCTCAGGAAAAATCAAGCATTATTAGATTTCATTTATCTGGTCGGACTTGATTGTCTAGTGTATAGTCACACACTTACCAGTATAAACCAAATTCATGTTATAAATCAGTGAAAGTGATGAAAACAACATAAATTAGGTTCATATTGGTGATATGAAGGGATGTGTTGTTATTGTTTGTCGACGCGTAAATGACCTTTATATATTAGTTCTTACCTACCTTTATTTAACTAGCGGCATTAGTCGTGACCATAGTGCGCTTACGTTCGACGCAAACACTTCCTGAAATAGTCGGTCATGGTCTGCATCTGAGCCAATTAGAATGTCGTTCTTTTTTTACACCTAGGGGTTCGTTGGGGCTGCTTCAAGCCGTATGATTTCGACTGATCAGCACATACGTCTGTTGAATATATCCAACAAGCTTAAGTTGGCAGTGTGCTTATATATATATATATATATATATATATATATATATATATATATATATATATATATATATATATATATATATATATATATATATATATATATACCAGCTTCTCTATCTCTGTTTGGAAATTATTTCACTAGTTATCGATTCAGGATTTTTTCTCTCTTTTTTTTAGTTGGAATAACTCATAAACAAAATAAGCCACACAACAGCGGTTAATACTGTTCTTGCAACAAGAGGAACAATTATCATTTTTTTATTTTTATTAGCACAAAAAAATTAAACTGGGTGAGCTAACATGTCGCCAAGATTATCGCTAAAACTTAATGTTTCTGCTTTAGCTAAAAGATAAATATCATCGTCGTACTCGAACAATGATAAGGAAACCTAGCCACTAATTAATTTTTCGGAGGACATATATTTTGTTATTTTTGTTCTATGCACTGGAGTTTTATTGTTGAAAACCCTTGTTTCGCCTGGTTTGATTGTTATTTTTGTGTACCGATCCTGACTTAATGGATCGTAAACATTTTCAAATGCTATTCAAATGCTTCTCGTCAGCAGCTCAAGAAACTTAAAAATATAAACTTTCATCATCCTCAGTTTTTGCTTACAAAATTTTATTCTTTCACCAGGAGATTTAAAATATGTAGATTATTTGATGAATCCTGTTGATTTTTTTGTGTTTTTATTACATTACTATCTTTGAGATTTCATCAATCAGAGATTTTAGATCCATTATACTTAAGTTCATGCAAAATTAAAATTTACTTTCTGCTATAGGAGAGTTTTTCATCAGCATCTTATTTACTTCTTTCGGAACCTCTGCATACCTCTTGTATTTTTATGATATTCGTCTTCATACCAACACATGAAACTCAAGGCTGGTGGGACCTCAGTTAAGTATTTTATTGTAGGTTATCACTGCTGTTTTACACGCCGACTTCTTAGTTTCTAACCGGGGCCCAATCTTTTTTCCCAGCGACCGATAATGCCGTAACAACGCCAGAAAGTATCAAAGAAGAGGATTTAATGTTCCACCAGTTGACGCAATACCACCACCTGTTAGGATTATTGAGCATAATAAATAATTCATGATATTCGGCCGTAGTAGCTATTAGTTTTCTTTACACAATAAAGTCTTGTGTGATAGTAATTATAATATGCAATAAGCTAGTTTTGATCTTTTGCTGGGATATCAGGACAAATATAATTTAAATCAATCACTTGCTTCTTCATCTTTATTATTATTATTATTATTTAAAATAGAATTTATGCGTTGTTGCTGCATTATGAACTACAATCCTGAACTTTTTGTTCTCTATTTCGCTCAAACTTAAATTATTTGGTTTTTTTTTTTGTTGGTTTATTTCGTTTGTGATGTCTAGACACTCTGTATCTATTTTGGTGTTCTGCTTCATCACCTTGTTTATCATACTTTTCTTTTTAATCGCTTTATCTCTAGATATCAAGAAAACATTGTCCCTGTTAAACTCCAGAATGATATCATGCAGCTTTAGCACATTCGAAACACAAATTAAACAAGTGCATCATATCGCTCCAGCATTTCACGCGTGCCTTTTACTGCAATATAATTTGTCTCATTTTCTTCTAGATTTTTATTCAATTTAAGATTTTTAAAACGAGCAATTGTATCTGATGCTATATGTTCTTGCGTCGATGCTTGTGCCAATTTATTGGAATAATCATCATTAAAGCAGCGTTATAAAAATCTCTGCAAACACCAGCAATGTTTTATTATTAATCATTGTTACACTAAATCAACAGGAGCAAAAATTACTAAAAAGTTTAAAACGTGATAGATCGGGATAAACCGGTTCTGCATTTGTACAAAATAGTCGGTACCATCTTTATTTTGTGTTTGTTACAGCCGGATCAAGTAAGATCATATTTGCTGTGATCGAGATAAACACCAAAAGCATGGTACAGTGTTGTAAAATTAATCTTATCATGAGTCGCATCTAATTGCCAATTGTATAATCATTCTGTTTCCACTAATTCTACCTCGTAATTGAAGTTACCAAATTGTTACAACTGGACATTTTATTTTTGACCAGAAATTTGATGAAACACCATTAGTCGCCCACTCATTTCCAGGATTTACTGCAGTAGCATGCAATGCAAAAGCTAATCTTGGATCATATCCAGCGTATGATGAAGGCGCGCTAGCTTGAAAACCTATTCTGTTATTTGTATTATCAGGAAGAGGCGGTATAAAACCAACATTATTTTGTACTCGTTTTATTGCTGTTCCTCCAGCAGGAACAGTAGCATCCAGATAAGTTTTGTTTGTTAAATCATTACCTGTTGTTGGCACAACTGATGTCACTTTGTTACTGCCCATGTCCAATGTTTCTGTCATTTTATCATCAGAGTTTGTTCTACAACAACTGATAGTGCATTAGTTATGCTAGAATATGGTACTGCATCGCTAATTTCAACAGGTGATGGCAGGTTAGTCACGCGATTTTCATTCATGTTCAATGCCCTGCCATTATGTCACCGGATGTAGTGACAGAGTAATCCTTAACAGATTTTACGGAGCAGAGTAGGTAATATCATTTGATGTAATATTGTTTGTATTCAGTCCTATGATAAGAAACCCACCAGTGCCAGTGACAGTATTAGTACCCATGATTATTGATCGTAACATATTAGTACCAGCGCTCGGAACGTACTCTGTTAACTTAACATTCAAATGTGAGTAACTCACCGCATCACAATCGGCTTTTGGAGAAAAACTTGTTGGAAGGCCTGTTACCTTGCCAACGTTTTTAAAAACTATCGTTCCTGCCACTATTCCACTGCTCTTACTCAATTTTAAATTGTTCAGAGTCAACCTGCAGCCCGTGAAGGACTACCTGTTGGAGGTGGGTATGTTGTTTCCAAGTTTATTATTTGTTTTCCTGCCATATTGATCTCGCCTTCATTGTGTCACCGAATTTGTTTATTTTTTGATTCGCTACTTTGTCAAGCTACAATGAACTTACTGCCTGTGTTGTTACACTGTTTGTTGGTAGATAATTTGTTTCTAAACCATATACTCGCTTTCCTGACATGCTAAGATCGCCTGACATTGTGTCAGGAGATTACTTGACATAAATATAAGACAGTACAGTTGTTGTGCCACCACCATTACTAGCATCGCTGGCAAAGTTCTAAGCAATGTGTAAGAGCTCATTATTAATCAGCGGAACATAAATCAAAAACCTTTGTACTAGAATATTAAATACTGAGCGTGATTAACTTCGATAAAAAAATAACTTTATTTAACACTAGCACAACCACAATCTACCGAATTGTCATTATCTTATTGTAGGACGAACTGAATCCAGTAAAACAAATTTGTTGTTGAATATGTTGCTTAATTTGTTTAAAACTATGATATTGTTTATATTTACACAATTAACACGGCAGCAGGATAAGCATGAACTACTAAGTGAGTACAGTGACATTAAAACAAGAGCTTGGTGCAGAAAAGGATATTTTTATTATTATAGAACCAGAAGATGTTTATCCAGTAGCCGAACTTGATGCAAAAGAAAATAAAATTGTTGTTTTTGATGACATTCAGTTTGACAATAAGGGAATGCAAAATATTAAAGCTTATTTGTCACTGTCTTCATTTTTGAAAAATAAACGCTTGATCTTGCCCATTAATATTATAACACTGAACGTTTTATCAGGCGCAATGCAGGTTGTTTCATATAGTTTGCTGGTTTGGACAACACCAATGTCCAGAACATTGCATTAGAACAATGTGGAGACGTTAACAAAGAAAGGTTTGTTCACTATTATCATCAAGGGAAGAGAATAATTATACTTTTGCATTCCCGTATTGTCAAGTTACAAACTCGATTTATTTTTGCTTGATAGATTTGCTAATAACAGAAAACATGTTTTGTTGCGGCATTGACAAATTTTGTGTGATGAAACTTAATAATAGACAAAAAAGAAATAATCAGAAGATTAATTGCTCAACGGACTAAACTTATGTGCGATTTCACAGAAGTGCGTCTTGGTTTGCAACAAACAGAAGAAGAAACAACAATACTTTTCAAATCTGTTATCGACGATATACAAGGAAAAGCAGAAGGCACCTGATGAAATAAAAACGATAACAGAAAGTGGACTAAAAGGAGCATTAAGAGCAAACAAGAAAAACTTTAAGAAAAAATAATAAAAGAGCGGAAAACACTGAGGATCAATCTGAAAAATTGAAACGTTTGCTTATGCTTGGTGTTTAGAACACCTAACAAATTAAACAAATGATGGGAGAATAAGAAATTCCAGAAGAAACAATAGGCCAACTCTTTGGGGATGATGTAATCCTTATTAATAATTTAAGATCTGTTTTCAAAGATACTATAGAAGAAGAGCTAGTATTTTTCCTGGGAAAAAAAAAATTAACATCAAGATAATGATTTATATCGTAAACTAACCGACACAGGAAAAATAAACGAGCAAAGAAGTGAACAAGCGCTAACAAACTGGAGGAAACTGTATAAAAAAAAAAGTCAAATGAAAGTTACGATGACAGAAAAACTTTTAATTTATAAAATGTTGACAGACGAGAAGTATTTTATAAAATTTTACGTGATGGTCGAATAGAAAATAATTTAATTTCTGTTACTGGTAAAATGAACCGTGGCGGACACAAAAATAAAACAATCATAAAATTATTTGATGAGGAAATGAATACAGTGGGACAGGAATATACCAAAGTTTGGAACCGGAACCGAAATTTTTCTTAAATAGCTGAAATTGTTGATAGATCAATGTTGCTTATTTCATCAAAGGAAGCAGGAAACACCGGTGTTGTGAATGACAATGAAACAGTTGAGATACTAGATCTACATGGGACTAACGGAAGTTTGACTACAGCAGAATGCACAAGATTCCATACTGAGTTAGTGTAACTAATGTGAGTAATGCAAACCGCAACGCTGCTACTTGATTCGACACAATCAACATCAAATATTGCTACGTTTTCTGTAACGTACACACCACCAATCGAACGTGATCAAAAATGCAGTACGAAATAGGTTTGATATCAGCGAAAGCACGAATCTATATTTCAAATGTGAAACAAAGCGTTAATGATGATTTTACGGTTTAGTCCGCAGCTTGGATATCAGTTAAAATACCACAAGGCGCCTACAATCTCGCTGATCCAAACACAATGATAAAATCATTACTAGCAACAAACGGTGTCAGCTCTGATAATTTTTATCTCAAGCCAAACATTTACACATTTCTATCTAAAATAACACTAAAAATAATTTTCTTGTAGATTTTAGAAAGGACACTAGCATCAGATCTCTTTTAGGATTTAGTAAAATAAAACAGTACGGATCTGTTTCTGAATCAACAATATCATAAGAAATTAAGGCCGCTATTAATATTACTGAAGTTTGCACGATTCTGATAAGCTGTTCAATTGTAATGGGAACGTACACAAGGTAGCATGGGACAAACGATCTATAGTTTTAGTCCGAAAGTTCTACCAGGATCTTTATTTCAGATTCAACCAAGGTAAATGATTTTTTTACCTGATTAATGTTGAAAAAACAAATCTCAAGTATCATAATAACAAATATCAAGTGTCACAATATCCATTACAGATCAATTTGGACGAACATTTGACGTGAATATTGAGCAAGTGACATTCTACTTGCACCTGAGATCTGTGAGAGCCAGCTGGCTGGCCGAAAATAAATCTAACAATCAAATAATAATGAAACAAAGAAAGATTAATCTACAAAAATTGGTTCTAGGTTTTTCCAGTAATATTTTTTCAAAAATAATTTAACAGAACCAGGCATAGCATGAAAAATAGCACCATGAACAGTCGACGCTTCAAAAGCATTTGCCACTTGAGCAGCATCTGCAAAGGAACAGCAGTTGACCAAATAATAGCTGATAAAATAAAAGGCACACCTACGCCAACCAAGGCTTAAGAATAAAACAAGTGATGTTGCAGCAACAACAGAGGCAGAACGTGCAATGATAGCAACAACAAAAAAATTGCTATCACCAAAGAGAGATTATTAGTAGGCTAGCAACACAATGAAGACCAAGATTCTACTCTGTTCCATCTTACATAATTTTGTGCAACAAAGAACAATGTCAAATGAAATTTGTCTTGACCTTAGCCTAACAACCCATGTTGATCATTAAGCAACATAACTCGAGTGCGTTAGTACTTCGACGACAATTCGAACACTTGAAATACCTCTGGACAAAGAACTATTAGCATCAGATTATATTTCTGGTGCGACAAAGAAAGCAATGGAAGGTCACGGTATCAAACAAACAATTTAATCTAACAACGATTAAAAATGCCACCCCAAAACGATAAACGAACACAAAGAGAACAAAAAGGCAAGACAAAAGACATAACAAATGCAGGGTGGTTTCATAGGACCGCTGCTGGCAGTAATGGCTTGCAGCTTACTGCAAAATTTTCTTGAAATCGGTAGAGAACTCCAGTTGCAGAAGCAATATGGGTTAGAAGAGCACGAAAGGAGTAACACCATTAAGTAATTTTTAAATAATTGATAAACTTAAAAAATATTAAAAATTTTATTGGTCTTTTCTCCAAAGACCACTTTCCTCGCCCATCCCCAAATTAAACCTGGCACCTGTTGCGTCATTAATATTCAAAATTTTAATGATGGATCTGGTACACAATGGATTGCACTGTACAATAACAATTACTTTGATAGTTTCGATCTTTCACAAAGTGATGCAGTTAAACAATATGTCAGCAACAAAAATATTCTTCAAATCAGATTCAAGCAGTAGGAACATCAGCTTGTGGATACTATTTTATTATGTTTATCAAGTAGTTAGCAGGGACAACTTCCCCGCACAATGATTTTTGAAAGTTTATTACCCCATTTCAACGTTACGCATGTACTGTTTATTATACAATAGCAGTCCATTTTGCGTGAAATTAAAGTATAAATGATGACAGTCTGAAGTGCAAAGCTAAAACTGATAACGATGATGAAACTGTTGAAACAAACAAACAAAAAAAAAAAAAAAAAAAAAAAATTAAAGAGAATGATAGTGAAAATTTCATGTGCG
>JAECUM010031192.1:0-36077 GCA_016617855.1 Megalonaias nervosa
GGAACGTGGGTCAGCGTGGAATTGTTTAAAGCTCTGGACCTGAGATACCAACTGTTAGAAGTGTACGACATTTACCACTTTCCCAAGACAGAAAAATACCACAAGGGCGACGATTCTCAAAAAGGCATTTTTGCAGACTACGTGAATGCCTTTTTGAAACTGAAACAAGAAGCTAGCAGATATCCTTCCTGGTGTCACACTCCCGAAGACCAAACACAGTTCAAAGAGAAATACTGGAAGCAGGAAGGCATCATTTTAGACCACATTGAGAAAAACGAAGGAAGGCGATCGTTTGCCAAAGTGATGTTGAATTGTTTGTGGGGCAAAATGGCACAACGACCGTGTTTACCCAAGACGGAGTATTTGACAGAACCTTCCCGCTACTTTCAGATGATTCACGACAAAACCAAATACATTAAACACGTGGACGTCCTTCCTGAGGACTTGCTCTTAGTCAATTACGAAGAAGAACTGGACTTTGTAGAAGCCGACGAATTTGGAAATGTTATCATTGCGTCGTACGTGACAGCCCATGCTCGTTTAAAACTGTACGAAGCTTTAGAACTATTAGGAGATCGTGTGCTGTATTTTGACACGGACAGTTGCATCTACATTGATCGCCTGGGTCAACCTTACCTGATCATCGAAGGAGACCGTTTAGGAGCCTGGGCGATGAGACAAGATTCTTAGTTTTGCAAGTGGCGGTCCCAAAAATTACGGTTACGAATACCGTAACCCACAAGGAGATGTGAACATGGAGTGCAAAGTGAAAGGATTGACTCTCAATTATCGCACCAGTCAAGTGGTGAACTTTGGCGTCTTGAAAAAAGCCTTGCAGTCGTATGGACAGGATGGAAATTTTAAAGTGACCACCCACGAACCGCACAAGATTGTACGTTTACCCACACACCAAATCGTTAGCCGGCCCTTGGAAAAAGTTTATCAAATCGTGTACCAGAAGCGAGTACGACTTCCCAATCACTTCACTTTACCGTACGGACACGATGGTATTAAAAAAATGGTTCCAAGACGATAGTCACCAACAAGAAGGATGACTTCGACACAGCAAGAATCGAGTGAGAGACCCACTGAGAACTCCAAGTTCAAACCATACCATTTTCCTGTCTTCTTGCCTGACTATTGCAGTTGTGCCAGTCGACTGGAAACGTTTCAAAAATGTCTCACGGATAGGGAAGAATTACCTACTGCGAATGTTTTAGCTAGAACAGGGTTTGTCTACTTGGGACCTGAGACTGGATTGGGAGATGAAGTACAGTGTTTCAGTTGTGGTCTGAAATTGCGTATGGATCGATGTATCTATAAAGATTCAGCTATTCTGGAACATACTCAATGGTCTCCGCATTGTCCTTACCTTTCTATGGCATTTCCACCCATCACACTACGGTTCAGGTATGACGGTACCTTAGAGAAGGTAGTACCGATGTCCAAGAAGAAAGAAAGGAAGACTTCCAAAACTGGTCATAAAAAAGAACGATGTACAAACTCGAGACTTCATTACGACTAGTATAAAAAGGGACAACGTTCAAGACCGATAGTTCATTGTGACTACAAACGGCAATCGAGAAAGATGAATCCTTTCACACAGCAAGTATCAAGCAAGAGCAAACTCGAGTACGATGCTGTGCCTTGCGATGGTAGGGATGCCGTACGCTATGACCTTAGTGATTCAGTACCACATCATCATGAGAACTTTGCTATAACTACTACTACTACCATACCTACCATGGAACGTGATGCTGTGCGTGTCAAACCTGATGGATGCGAAAGCGATGCCACTCGTTGTCGCACACCTTTTCACTTTACTGGTTTTCATGGTGGATGTCATCCTAATGAAACCATGCGTCTGCCACCCTACGGATGTCATCCCAAACTGAGCAGGCTCCTACATATTTCACCGTACCCTCATGGAAATGAACCTGTGAAAGACGAATATTCGTTCCCTGTGCGTTTGCCAGAATACTGTGACTATGAAAGTCGATTGCAAACCTTTCAAGGAAAATGGCCAAAATATCTGGGAGGACCTACCCCCGAAGAATTAGCCAGAGCCGGATTTTTCTACTTGGGCGAAGGGGATAAAGTCAAGTGCTTCAGTTGTGGTGTGTCACTTCACGAGTGGGAGAAGAAAGATTGCGCTTACCTGGAACATGCTCGATGGTCTCCGGAGTGTCACTACCTACCTTTAGTAGGTATTCGTTCCCTGTGCCTTTGCCGGTAGGAGAAGTGTTTGACTGACATGATCATGGATACTTTACAAGAGAACATTCGTGGTTTACCTGTGGAGTTGAGAGAACGCATTTACCGAGAGTTGGTCAAAATACAAGTGAAACGAAAAGAACCATTGCATCCGTTACGTCACCGATGTTTGAACCACTGGTACCTAAATGCTATTAGAGGATTGATTCTGATGAAAGTGTTCCAGTGGTCAGACATTCATCAACTACCCGAGGGTAAGAAGGATTGGTTTGTTACCGATTCTCTTTACTACAAGGTACATTTACTGCAACGAATTCCAGAAGAAGAGTTAAAGGGTTACCAAAATCTTGTACACAATGTAAACTTAGTTAAAGAGAGAACTTATGAACGACGTGTGATGTGCAAGTTAGTGACTAAATATTTTGGATACGTCGACGGAATACGATCACTTCTGTGCAAAAAGTACACTTATTGCCTCCGACAAAAAGAGGTATAAAAACGTTCTACCATGCCACAACCTTTATCATTCGTGATACAACAGATTCCGTGGAAGGAAATCAATGACACTATTCAAACGGTGGAGGATTACCATTGCCTTTTACGAGAACTGTCTCCATTGAATTGGGGTCGACGTGTAGTGTGTGTCTTAGTGACTTGCTTTCTGGGATTTTGTTTAACAGCTGATTCTTTGTGGACTCTTTACGAACAGTACCTATTACTCCAAAACAAAACATGAAAGTGATACCTTTAAATGTCCACGAGAGACTCATTCTGCTCAAAGCTTTGCGCTTTCATTTGGATACTTCTCAACCTCTACGGGAAAACAAGATTCGTCAACTTTTAGGCACTGAAGATGTGTACGACAACGTGTGTGTAGCTTGTGACTTACACCCTCACTGGACAGATGTACGTAACTGGAAAAATTTGGGGTTTGAGGCTTGGACTAAAGAAGTGGCACACTATGCCAAAGATTTGTAATCCTAAAAAATTAAAACGTTCCGTGAAAAAAATCACTTTTAAACCTGTGTTAGTGACAATACCAGAAAAACAGTCTGTCACCGAGGAAAACCATTCTCTTCAGGACAAGACTGTCATCGACATTCCTAAAAGACCATTCCGGGAGGACCCTTGTGTGACTGAACCAAGGAATGTACAGACTCTCAGAACATTACACACTACTCCTACGATTTCACCTCTTGATCACAAAAAATGTTGTACAGAGACTTGTTTATATTCCACTATGGTCGTTTTGTTGTGTTTTTTATTCCTGTACTTAACCATATGGCTTTTATGTATTTTTGTCTTTCGTGTTGTTCACCATTAAAGATGACAATAAACGTGTCCTGAAAAAGTTAAAACTCTTGTCTTGTCTGTCTTCGTGTCACAAGTGACATTTTATTACACTACTACTATGGCTATCTCTACTGTCTCTGCTCCCTCTTCCTCCACTGTGAAAGTCATTGACGAACACGTAGATCGTGCTAGTTGGGAGGCCTTGTATCTCCGCCATCCCTTTAACATGCTCATTGCTGGACCCAGCGGTTCAGGCAAAACCGAATTTGTCAAACGTTTGATCGAACATAAACATCATTTAATCGATCGTCCTCCTCAACGTATCGTGTGGTGCTATAAAGAGTGGCAATCAGCGTACAGCCTTCTGCGAGAAAGTCAAGGCGATTCCATTGTCTTTGTGGAAGGCATTCCTGTCGAAGACGATGGAATCGTGTCTGACCCTAGTCAAGCTCTTTTGGTTATTTTTGACGACATGTTAGAAGAAGACGAAGAAGAAATTAAACTGTGGTTTACGCGCAAAGGACATCATCGTAATGCCAGTGTCATTTACATTACCCAAAATTTGTTTCAACAAAGTAAAGCCCATCGTACCATTAGTCTCAATGCTCATTACGTGGTCTTGTTTAAAAGCCCTAGAGATAAATCGCAAGTACAAGTCTTAGCCAAACAGTTAGGAACGCCTTGGCTGATTCATGCGTACGACGATGCCACTCAAACCCCACACGCTTATTTACTCGTGGATTTAAAACCCACTACTCCCGATTATTTGCGATTTCGTACCCATCTGTTTCACCCCTGGTGCCAAGACGGAGGACCTATCGTGTACACGTCCTCGTCGTCGACTTAATCACCCCAAAAAATCTATAAAAACCTCGGTCACTTGGACTCTGTCTCACACATTGTCAACATGACGTCCCTTCAGTCTCATCTTCCCATTAAATTGATTCGTGCCTTGTACGGCATCAGTCGCGAAAAAATCCACAAATACGTGCTCGTGTCTTAGAAGCTAGTCTCAAAGAAGTCTTACGATGGTTTACGGTGACAGCACGTCAATTACTGCAAGGCATCATTCAGATTCCACATCAAACCAAACGTTTTTTTGAGAGAAACAAAGTCGCCTTGACGCAACTAGCCGATCCTCGCATCGACACTCAAACCAAAAAGCAAATCATTTTG
Organism: Megalonaias nervosa; assembly: GCA_016617855.1. Lineage (NCBI taxonomy): Eukaryota > Metazoa > Mollusca > Bivalvia > Unionida > Unionidae > Megalonaias > Megalonaias nervosa. Next base: position 4,684 of record JAECUM010031192.1, read on the forward strand.
AAACCTGGAGGAAGTGGTTCTTTAGGAGGTGTCATCATTCGTTCCCTCTTAAAATGGGATCCTAATGCTCCCAAGGTTGTCCCCAAGAAAAAAGCCACACCCAAACGTACCCAGAGGAAACAGAAAAAGAGCAAGGGTGCCAAGTCCAGGTCACAGCCTCAGAAAAAGAAAAAGAAAATTCCACAGAAAACAGCTTCTACTCGTAAGAGAGTGTCTCCAACAACTTCTCCTCCAGCAGTGACACCCTCTTCCTTTTTAGCGGCAGTATCCGCTGCTCACAAAGTACCTGGCCCCAAAGTCAAAGTCCAAGAGAGAACGGGTGTGTTACAGAGTTTACTGGATTTGTCCAAGCAAGAACTGTCTCGATTTAGTCCGTTGCGAACTCCTCCACGACGTGTGTTGCCTGTCATCAAGTTGATACGACGTAAAGACAATCAGTGGCGACGCATTCCAGTATAAAATGACCTGAGGGAAACCATACGAATCAGTATTTTTTGTGCTGCTGCACGTCCAAAGATGTCCCCTCCAAGAAGTGTACACCGTTACCATCGCCGTTCTTCTTCTTCGGTCCAAAAAGGAAAAGGAAAACGAAAAAGACAGTCACGTCATCCTAAGAAGCGCTTAGTCAAACATCGACGTCACCTCCAGAAAAGACACACTCGTCCAAAGAGAAGTCACCAAAGAGGAGGAATGTTTAAATTTTTTGACGATAAGCAGCGTCAAGCGCTACGTAATTCAATTAGACGAGCTGGGTACAGAGTCAAATAAAAGGACGCATGTCGAGCCATGGACTTTAGTGTATGTTGTGTATCAAAAAGATGTCCCCTTATCGTCGTTCTTCTGTTCAGAAAGGAAAAGGAAAAAGACAGTCACGTCATCCGAAAAAGCGCTTAGCCAAACATAGACGTCACCCCCAGAAAAGACACACTCGTCCAAAGAAAAAGAGTAGTCACCAAAGAGGAGGATTCTTGGCGATTTTGGAAAACACATTGTTACCTTTATGACGAAGCGATAGTCCTCAAAAAAAGGATAAAAGGCCGTGTACCCAAGTCATCGACGTTAGTGTATTTTTTGGTGTGTGACGCGGAACCAACAAACAAAGATGACCCCTAAAAGAAGTGCACACCACTCTCTAGCTAAACAAGGAAAGAAAAGGAAAGGACTGCCACCTCGTTTAGTCAAACATTGGGACATGTTGTCTGTCCTGTCCAAAGCTCCTCCACCCATGCGAAAGCAAATGATTCAAACTGCTTCCAAAGATGTCATCGATACCGTATGCGAATGTTGTCTGAATGTCTTGAAAGGTACAATACCTTTGTCTAAGCACCAGAAAGAATGCTTAGCCAAACATCGACACGTTCTTTGCCAAATGGTCCAAAAGAAAATACCCATTCGTCAAAAGAAAAAGATGTTGGTACAACGCGGAGGATTTTTGCCCTTTTTGCCTATGTTGTTAGCACCCTTGTTAAAAGCCACAGTACTCCCACTGGTTACAAGTCTTGTGGCGGGAGCTGCTTCACAAGGGATAAAATAAAGGGAAAAAAGAGACTCTGGGTCAAAAGATCTCAGACGTGATCCTTGAAATCCAATGGAAGGACGAAAACTAGCTTTAGTTCCTTACAAACGATGAATGGAATACCATCGTTGGCAAGAACAACGAACCCCGCGTTTACCTCCCAATCCTCATTTGACCGAGATGTCCCAGTTACAACACGAACTGCAATCGTTGATGGATCGCAGCGATTTGTCAGAAACGGAAAAATCGCAACGGTACGGTCAATTGTTGCAACGACTGCAATTCTTTCACCAGAAAGCTTTAGACGAAACAGCTCCACCCACTCTGAAAGATTTTAAGGCTTTGATGAAAAGCCCATCACCACCACCACCACCACCAATGGTCAAGACAGAAAGTCCACTACCACTAGTCCCAGTGATCAAGACAGAAAAAGAAGAGGAGTTTCAAACTCCACCAGAAAAAAGTACGCAAATTAACAACACCACCTACATCCAGAATTGGTTGGATTAAAAAGATGATGGCTACTTCTTCTTCCTCAGAAGAGAAAACGAAAGCCAAGACAGAAGTGAAACAAGAACTGATTACCCCTGTTCAAACACTGTCCTCCTCCTCAACACCTACTGCTCGTCGGACACGAAAAAGCATTACAAACCAAGAAAATACCACAGAAAGACAAGAGTAGCATCAGTGAAGATTGGATCACTTATTAAAACATGGAGAAGGTGTTAGCAAGCATTTACTACGATCCACCCCATTCCGCAGGTTACGGAGGAATTCAGAAATTGTATCGTACTGCCAAAACTCGACTGAAAAATATCCGTTTACCTCAGGTGCAACGCTGGTTACAAGAACAAGCCACGTACACCTTACACAAACCCATTCGACGATAATTTTCCAGAAGTCGCACCCAAGTGGAGGGTATCGATCACCAATGGCAAGCCGATTTAGCCGATGTCTCTCATTTAGCCACCTACAATCGTGGCTACAAATATTTGTTTTGTGTCATCGACGTCTTTTCCAAATTTGCTTGGGTCGTACCATTGTCTTCCAAATCGAGCAGTGAGTTAGTGCGAGCCCTCCAACTGGTGTTGAAACAAAGTGGTCGTCACCCTCTTCGATGGCAAACTGACAAAGGCACCGAATTTCTGAACCAAGCTTTCCAAAAAGAACTGAAGAAACGTGCCATTCATTTTTTCACCACTGAGAATCCCGAAACCAAAACCAGCATCGTGGAACGTTTTCAACGCACCTTGAAAGAACGCATGTGGAAATATTTTACGCATCAACACACTCTCAAGTACATCGACGTCTTGCCACACCTCGTTCAATCGTACAACCGATCTTACCATCGGAGCATTGGACGTGCCCCCCAAGAAGTGACTCCCGACAACGAAGTGACCGTCTCCGAGCGCCTATTTGGACCGTCCAGGACAGTGCCTGTCCCCAAGAAAAGTGGATTGTTGGCATCAGGAGATTGGGTACGCATTGGCAAAACCAAACGCACTTTCGACAAAGGTTACTTACCCAATTGGACCACCGAATTGTTTCGTGTCACTGAACGTGTGCGTGGTCGTTATCCTCCCGTCTATAAATTAGAAGACATGAACGGGGAAGTGTTAAAGGAACGTTTTATTTACCCGAGTTACAACGTGTGACCAAAAAAGAAGACGACGTGTACGAGATCGAAAGCATTCTCGATCGAAGAACTCGTAAAGTAGGAAAGAAACGTGTCAAAGAAGTCAGAGTACGTTGGAAAGGATATCCTCCCAGTTTTGACTCTTGGATCGACGCTTCGCAACTCATCGACTATAAAAAGAAGTGACCATCATGCCCTTCAACAACACAGTCTCAGCTACTGCAGTGACCACTCCGTACCCCAGTTCTTCTCTGCAAGATCTACAAAAACAACCCTTGTGGGTGTGGTGTGGAGAACGTGTGCCTAAAACTCAAATCGTCTTTTTCTGCCCAATCTTTGTGGTGTATTGTGTCATCGGTGCTGCCATTGCCAATTTGAGTTTGCAACAAGGAGATAAACAATTGTGGACCATTTTACTCAGCAGTTGCATCGGTTACCTTCTTCCCAATCCGTCTCTGAAATATTCCTCTAACGGAAGCAACAACAACAACGGGAGTCTTGTGTCCAACATTAGTTCCAACAGTCACCCTAACCATCCTCTTTTAGACACTCCTCTAACTTCCAGTGACTCCTCGGACACTAGAACTGTGGAATTATGAACAACCAATTTTACTTAACGTTACCTAGTGACAGTTCCATGGAGGTGTTTCCCAATAACACTTTGTGCTGTTTCTCGGCCAAATTACCTCAGGCCATCCGATTGGATCACGAAGCCCATTGGGAAGTGGCTTTGGTGGAAATGATTCACCCTACACAAATCAAAAACATCGTCGAAAATGAAAACACTTTGACGATAGAAGTTTGGGACGAACAAGTGCAACAAGCCATGGATGAACGTGCTGGTGGTGGTGGTGTAGCTGACTTTATCAAAACACCAAACCCCATAACTAAACGAACCACTTATCTGTTGAAAATTCCTGCAGGTTATTATTTTAGTGGTCAACATTTGGTGAACACCATAGCTGAGAGGTTCAATTTCATGTTTAGTAAAGCTTTGGAGAAAGCCAAAAAAAGTGTCACGATCGAGTACCACAAAATATCTCGTCGCCTACTGATGAAATTTTCTGAGGACAAAGTATTGGCCATTACATTTTGTCCTGAATTGTATCACATTTTGGGTGGAGACCCTAAGTTAATCAAGATTGCAAACGAAATACCAGCCGTGACCAGCAACGTGGATTTTGGGAAATATTTTAGATTTCCTGTAGAAATGAACCTAGGACTGAATTTGATTTTTGTGTACTCCGATGTGGTGGAGCACAACGTAGTGGGACACACCTACGTACCGTTACTGCGTGTCATTCTTTTCAAAGTGGATTCTGCCACGAAGGCTGACGAGGAAGGTGGAAACACCTATCACGTTCACCGCGAATTTGTAAATCCTCACTATCTGCCCATCAGTAAGCCGTATTTCGACACTGTCAACATTACTATAAAAGGAGATCTGGGACAAAATATTCCATTCACCAAAGGGAAAGTCACAGTGAAACTCCATTTTCGAATACGATTCTTTAACGACTTGTAAGTCATGTATCCTGTGTACCAAGGAGTTGCTCGACAGCGAGGACATGGTTTAGGTGATATGCTCAAACCGGCCTTTCGTAGAGTGGTTCCCATTTTGAAACCGATGGTGACACGGGGATTGCACGCCTTAAAAGATGCCGCGTTGACGCAAGGTAAAGAATTTCTCCAAAATGTCATCATTCACAAACAAAACCCCAAAGAAGCTTTCTTGAGAGCAGGCAAAAATGTCTTGCTTCAAACGGGCAAAGACCTTTTGGGCCGGCGAGAAACTCCTATAAATGCCCTGGGCAATGCTGAGTTAGGCATTCCTGCTTCCCTGACGCCACAGCAAGGACAAGGCAGAAAAAGACGACGAAAACACCCTTTCAGAGGACTTCACGCCCCTAGAGCTAGAAAGACAAAGAAAAGAAAAACCGTCCGAGAGTTAGACGTTTTTGATTATTAAAAAAAAGGAAAATGATGCACCGAGAGTCTTGTGCTTGTTCCAAGTCGGAACTGGATCTGTTTGCCATGCCACCCACCATGATGACGATGCAAGAATCCCAATGGGTCGAATTTCATCCCGTCTCCTCTTTGGTGGATTCCGCTCCCATCGAGTTTGAAATCAAAGGACAGCCCGAAGATTACATCGATCTGAATAATAGTTACTTGTATCTAAAGCTGAAAGTGATCAAAACCGACAACACCAATCCGGGAGCCGATGCCGCAGTAGTTCCCGTCAACAATTTCATGCATTCCTTGTTCAGCGAAGTGGATTTGTACTTGAATAACAAACTGGTCAGCAGTAGCATGGATACTTACCCTTACCGAGTATACCTAGAAAATCTCTTGACGTACGGAAAAGAGGCCAAGAACACTCATCTGGATGCTTGCGTGGCATGGAAACCTGGCACCGCAGGTGAGAACACGTTAAACGACAGAGACCTGACAGAGGCTGACGATCCTCACAATGTGGGTTTTAACGATCGTCGAAGGAAAATCTTGCAAGGTCGTAGTTTAGAACTGATGGATCGTTTGCATTTGGACATGTGGTTGCAAGAGAAGTATTTGCTGAACGGAGTAGATATTCGCCTGAGACTCAATCGCAGCAGTGTCGCTTTCCATTTGATGGCTCATGCCAACGAGTACAAAACCATCATCCAAGAAGCCAGACTTTACGTGCGACGTGTAGAAGTGTTACCTAAACCGGGAAACGACATCAGTCAAACATTGAGCAGATCGACCGCCAAATATCCGATACGACGTGTCGAAGTGAAAACATTCACCATTGCTACTGGACTCCGATCCAAGATCGAAGATCATCTGTTCCAAGGACAGTTACCCAAACGTTTAATCGTTGGTATCGTCAGTAATGCAGCCTTCAACGGAGCCCACGATCAAAATCCTTTCCAGTTTAAGCACTACAGAGTGTCCAAAATTGAAGTCAGTCGTGATGGCAAGACTTTGTGTACCAGACCCTTCGAACCTAACTTTGCCCAGAAGAATTACTTGAGATCGTACTTGTCCCTGTACGAAGCTACGGGGCAACTAGGAACCAACGCCAGTCACAGTATTTCGTACGAAGATTATGTCGGAAGTTACACTTTGTGGGCCTTTGATTTCACTCCAGACCAAGGCAGCGACGAGGGACATTTCCACCCTATAAAATCTGGTCAACTGCGTGTGGAACTTCAGTTTACAGAAGCTCTCCTTGAGACGGTCAACGTTATCCTGTATGCTGAATTCGATAATACCATAGAAATCAACAGTTTGAGAGAAGTCATTCTAGACTATTAGACACAATGGAAGACTCCTATTCCTCTTAAACAGTGGAGAATCTTTGGACATGGAATGGGAGGATAGCGTGAAAACAGAACCCCAAGACCAAGCCAAAGAGGACGAGGTAGTCGTCAAGTCCAGATGGCCAGAACAAGAACAACATTTAGTGTCCTGTTTTGCTAAACACCTAACGAATACAATTACGGAATTGTCCAAGAAATATTGTTATGGATGTCAAAACGATCATCCCAGTCAAATTCAACACGATAAATGTATGATGATGAGTCAAGAAGAAAAATTGGACGAGTATCTGGACGACGCTTGGAGTCTCATCTCAGAAGAAGCCGTGTTGCATGAGTGGTATAAAGGCTTGCGTGATCTTTCCTGTCCTCCATTGACTACTCTAGAGATCTATCGCATCGAAGCTCTCTTAGCCCAGAGTGCGGAGACAAGACAAAGAAACGGCTACTTGACAGATCGTTTCAAACAAAAAGTCAGAATTGAATTGATGACTTATCATTACCTGTGAAGAAAAAAACAACACAACAAAAAATGGATACCTGGGAACTTTATTACCTTTTGTACAATAGTTCGTATACTGCTTCTTGGAATCCTGTCGTGTGCGCTAAAAATGAACTACCTCATCGCAAACCTCAAGACCATCAAGCTTATGTCATCAACACGGACGAAAGTCATCTTCCAGGAACTCACTGGGTTGCCGTCTACTTCCCTCAAGAGGATTGTGTGGAGTATTTTGATTCGTATGGATTACTCCCTTTGGAAGACGACATCATCGACTTTATGAGAAGAAATGCCCAGACGACACGATTCAATAATGTGAAATTACAAGGCACAGATTCCATGGTGTGTGGACAATATTGTGTATATTTTCTTCATCAACGCAGTCTTGGATATCCTTTCGAACATTTAGTGACTTATTTTGATCGTCACTCTTCTAGAAACGATGAGAAAGTAGATCGATAGTTTTGTGACCATTATAGTTATCTTTTGTCTTTAGTTAGGAAACGTAGTGTACATCAATGGCCTCATGACTTCCATCAATGGAAATCTCACATGATTTCGCAACGTTGTCAACCTTGTCAAAAATAATTTGTTTGATGTTACTTGTTACTTGTGACTTATGACTTGTTACTTGTTACTTGAATAAAAAATGTTGTGTTTTGAAAAAATGTGTCTGTCGTTTGTTTTCAAAAAAAACCAAAACAATGTGAATATATGCTCTTTGACTTCTCTCTATCCCTCACCATGACATTCGCTATCATAGCGTTCCGACACTAAAACCGAGTAGGGATGTTTTCTATCGCGTCCGCGTTTGAACCATATAAAGCCGGTGGGTCTCCAGTCTGACTATCCACTGTTGACTCGTCAACCTATGAAGATGCCTTCCAGACTAGCCCAGCTGAACGAAGCTTACGTCAATTTACATCGTGTCAGGCTAAACCTGATACCGAAGCCTGAAGAAATAGAGAATGTCAGAATGCTCTCCATAACCCAAGACCTGATAGAAGAGATGTTTAGAGAGGAAATTAAAAAAGAACAAGAAGAATGGACTGAGAAATACAGGCTTCAGAAGAAGCAGAGAGAAGAAGAACAACAACAACAGCAGCAGCAACAGCAAGAACCAGACAGAAGTTTTGTGGACTGTCGAATAGACACCAAAGAATTCTCTTTCTCTTTTCGCAGAAGCAGACCGTATCCAATAGGAAAGCCTACTGCCAGACGGGGACGCAATCTTAGACAGTTAAAATAGATTGCCATTACTTCCGTGAACAACCCCCCCCACCCCTTTTCAGGGCTACCCAATACTCTGGAAAAGACATACTCATTCAATTTGCCAAAATTTTTGTAATTAGAAAATAGAAGTGTGCCTATAAGCACTTCGTTTCTTTTGTCAGTAAAAAAAATAATAAAATATTTGTGTGTTTGTATGTTTAAAAAAAATAGAAGTGTGCCTATAAGCACTTCTTTTCTCTATCTTGTCCAAATCGTGCATGTTTGTGTTTGTAAGTAAAAAGTAAAAAAGTCAACGTGAGTGCTTCTTTTAAGTCCGCGCGTTTCATGTGATGGTAAATTTGGGTACTAGGGGATGTTTACCTTCACGTCCGTGCCCCAGGAATATAAAGTGGCACAATTGTCAGTCTGGCTACCATTGTGGACTCGTCAACTTCGATGAAGATGAGCAGCAGATTAGTCAAATTGTTGGAGCTCAAAATGCACCTGGAGTATGCCAGGCGACTCCTGGGTGAGCTGACCATGGAGGCAAAACAGGAGGCAGAGAGAATTAAAGAGGAGGAAGAGAAGATGAAAAAGAAGAAAGAGAAGGAGGAAAAGATCCTACCTCACCTCATGCTAAGTCTTGTGTGTGAGGTGAAACCTGAGGTGAGGACTCCTCCACAACCAGGACCAGCACGACAACCAGCACCACTAGCACTACCAGCACCACAACGTCATCATCCACGTTTGTGGTATAGGAGGGAAGCCTTCACTATACCAGAGACGGAAGACTGGGAGAATGAAGCAACTCAATCCCCCTCTGCACTCCCAATCACACGTGTCAATTGGGAGCAAGATTGGAGTCGTCGTTGTGTGTGTGGTGCCCGGCCTGGAAGATGTCAACATTAGCCGGGTGCATTTGAAGTTCAAGAAAAAACAGCCCTTTTCAGGGCTAACCAGATCTCTAGAAAAGAGAAACTATTCAATTTGCCAATTCGTGTGAATGTAGTGTAGTATGACTATAAACACTCACTCTTTACTGATGTGTGTGTGTGTGTGTGTGTGTGTGTGTGTGTGTGTGTGTGTGTGTGTGTGTGTGTGTGTGTGTGTTTGCATGCTCGTTCGTTGGTGAGGATAGTATAAGGGTGTGTGTTTTATGCTTGCTCGTTCGTTGGTGTGGATAGTATATTGTGTGTTTTATGCTTGCTCGTTCGTTGGTGTGAATAGTATATAATATGTATTTTATGCTTGCTCGTTCGTTGGTGAGGATAGTATATTGTATGTTTTATACTTGCTCGTTCGTTGGTGTGGATAGTATATCATGTGTGTTTTATGCTTGCTCGTTCGTTGGTGTGGATAGTATATTGTGTGTTTTATCCTTGCTCGTTCGTTGGTGTGGATAGTATATTGTGTGTGTTTTATGCTTGCTCGTTCGTTGGTGTGGATAGTATATAATATGTGTTTTTCTCATCCCCACTTTGTGGATAGTATATTTGTTTGTTTTATGCTTGCTCGCTCATTAGTGAGGATAGTATATCATATGTGAAGTGAGTGTAAGGCATGTTTTCCTTCACGTCCGTGCTTGAAGTATATAAAAGCATAGCGTTCGTCATTCGCGCCATTCTACACAGAATAAAAAGGAGCAGCAAAATGGATCTAATCAACAAGTTAAGAGATAGTTGGTGCTGGATGGTAGATGGAGTCTATGTAGTGGAAAAACTTCAAAAGGTGTGGAGGTTTCCAGTCAGCCTAGACTTTATGGCGAGACTCAAAGCAGCAAGTTATCATTTGCAAATGATAATAATGGAAGAAGCAGATAAGTTGAGAGGTTTCAACTATTAGAAATATGTGAAAGTAGGAACCTTGAAGGAGATTGTGGATATTTTTATTGAAGTGGAATCTTTTTTGGAAGGTGTCTTCTCTTTAACAGAATGGCATTTTGTCAAAAAGGGCTTAGACAATATCAAGAAAGCGGAAGACCTAATGAGAAAAGTACTGAAAGAAGAAGTGGAAAAGATCAAGGAAATGTGGAAGAAAGAAAGAAAGGACAAAGAAAACCAAAAAAGAAAGAAGAGTTTGAGAAACTCAATCAGAACTGGATGAAAATCCAACAAAAATTCAGAGCTCTAGGACATCCTGACTGGATGACAGAAGAAGAAAAGAGAAAGAAGAAAGGAATTATTGGGAAAATTAGGACATGGTGGAAGAACTGGAGAAGATAAAAGAAGAAGAACCCAAAGGCCCTTTTCAGGGCCACTTCCAATGCCTCGAAAAGATCTTAAGTTTCATTTTGTCTCCAACCCAAACGAATATACAAAACCCTTACTCTTCTTATACACGAATACTCTTGATTCGTGTTTGTCTATAGCACTCTCTCAGGTAGCCTGACGTCACAGTACTTCTCTTATTTTTTTTTTTTGCTACATTGTTACCAGTGTGACGTCATGCCACCTGTTCCATTCCTCTTGTCGCTATACAGACCCAGGGTGTACTAGTCACTATACAAAATTTCCATTGACGCTATACAGTCCCAGGGTGTGCTAGTCACTATACCAAATTTCCACTGACGCTATACGGTCCCAGGGTGTGCTTTTTTTTCTTGACGCTATACGGTCCCGGGGGAGGGGGGGGGGGTTTGTAATGCTAATTCCCATTGACGCTACGGTATCCCCTATAACTACTATCCTAAGACAAATGCAACAAATGGCAGGACATACATTGCTGTTATTGACAGTCTCAGGCCTAATAAGGACATATATTGCTGTTATTGACAGTCTCAGCCCAATAAGGACATACATTGCTGTTATTGACAGTCTCAGGCCCAATAAGGACATACATTGCTGTTATTGACAGTCTCAGGCCCAATAAGGAACACTGCTGTTATTGACAGTCTCAGGCGTAATAAGGACATACATTGCTGTTATTGACAGTCTCAGGCCTAATAAGGACAGAAGAATATCTTATTACAGCTTCACCTCTTCCTAGAGTTAAATGTTAAAAACTGTATCAAAAAGATCAATGTAAAAGTTTGAAATAAATCATGTCAAAATCCAATTCTTACTGAATGGTGGAAATGGTTTCAAAACCCCATTACCAACATTATTTTATTAGATATCTCAAAGACAAAACAACACAATATTAATAGGCTTTTAAATGTTGGGTTTGAGAGATTATTAGATCAAATTTATTGAAATTTCACTACAATAAATGATAACCTATTTGCGTAGTCTGATTATTTTATATTTTCTTTACTTGCACAGAGAAATTGGTGAGATATAATTTGCGAAATAGTTTTCGTAAAAAAGGTAACTCCAACGATGTCTATGATGAGAAGGAAGCTGAAAATAGTTTAGTAATCACTTGGTTCGATTACTCGTCAAAACATTATTTTCATTAAAAAAAAGGTATTAAACTTATATTTCGCTTGTAAGATTCTATTTTCATGTGAGGAAAAATCCGTCTAAGAAACGGTTTGCCCAGTTGTTGAAAAGAAAAAATTCTCATTTACATGGATGCGTACGGTACTAGCAGATTTTGCTGGTGACGTAACAACAACAGCGAATGTTTGAAAAGTGATATTCAGGAAGGTAACAGTTACGCTTGGAAAGAGTTCGTAGATGAACACACTAAATGGGAATTACTCAGTGCCAGATGGGTGTGCTGATGACTAATTGGAATTTCTTCTTGAAAATGTACAACACAAACAACAAGGAAACAGCGGAGTTAACCCATGGCTAACAATATTCGTCGTCAGGTAAGGGAATTGTAGCATGTAATCCCCATCACTGTGTACTGCACACATGATAATCAATACGTTAAAACGTAATTATCGATTTTGTGAGTTAGCGCCATTTTCAGTTCATGACATGTTAAACATGGCGGTCGGTATATTTGGTGGAGGAAGAATCCGCGAAAACACCAGGAAGAACCATCAACCCACGATAAGCTACTGGCAAGTTTTCTCACATACCCACTTTGACCGAACCGAGACAGGAACCCACACATATGAGGTGTCAGTGATTTGCAAAGGCGAGCGCCTTAGATGAGTAAGCTATCCGGGGCCCCTAAAAGTATTGAACTGTCACAAGTCTACACGACAAATGTATTTGACCTGAAGTGACAATGAAGTTTAGAAATGAACCATATAAATTAGACAGGATATCTTAACATAAACAGTGTTGAAAATATGAGCAAAAGTCTGTAAAGTAGTGTTGTAGTTTGACTCTATGGGATATTGATGTATATTTACCTCTTATCAGATTGCTTAATTAAGGATACAGTATAGGAGTAATAATTGTAACTATTTAACAAGAGTAGTGAAGGGGGGCTATTTAGGGACAATATAAATCCCAGTCAAAAAGGTCGTGGGTGTGATTAGGGACAATGGGAATTTAACATGGGGAATATTGGGTCACAATGGTCAATTGGAATTATCATTACAAACCCCCCTGGGCCACTTTAGGGACAATGGGGACATAATGTTAAAAAGGGGTGTATCAAAAACAGGGACAATGGGAATTTAATATGGGGAATATTGGGTCACTATACAGACAATGGAAATTACCATTACAAAACCCCCTGGGCCACTTTAGGGACAATGGGGACATAATGTTAAAAAGGGGTATATAAAAAAAAGGACAATGGGAATTTAACATGGGGAATATTGGGGCTGTATAGGGACAAAAATATTGTGGTTATATAGAGGGAATAGGAATGGAACAGGTGGGGTGACGTCACGGTACTGGACATTGGCAACAATGTCCGCCAGGCGTTATATAAAGTGATATGTCCCGTTCCGCTAGGCGTTCTATAACATCCCTTACAATGACTTCACATATTATCTACTATCAGCACAGAAGGGAAGAAAAACAACCCATTATATACTATACACACCAATATCTACTATCAACACAGAAGGGAAGAAAATAACCCCAATATCTACTATCCACACAGAAGGGAAGAAAACAACCCATTATATACTATACACACCAATATCTACTATCAACACAGAAGGGAAGAAATAACCCCTATATCTACTATCAGCACAGAAGGGAAGAAAACAACCCATTATATACTATCCACTAACCCAATATCTACTATCAACACAGAAGGGAAGAAAAAATAGCCCCAATATCTACTATTCACACAGAAGGGAAGAAAATAACCCTGTTATATACTATCCACATAGTGTAGGGATAAGGTGTTTTTGTGAAGTTAAAAAGCAAACACATGCACACAAACGTACAAGCGCACACAAACACAAACACACACACAAACACAAACAAACGTACGCGCAAGCATACAAACACTCACACAAACGTACGAGCATGCATGAAAGACAAATACATACACCAACAAACATACGAGCACGCATACAAATACACACACACACATACAAACGTACGCGCAAGCATACAAACACACAAATACACACACACGAACGTACGAGCAAGCATACAAACAAATACACACACACAAACAAACGTACGCGCACTCATACAAACACACACACACACACACACACAATTATATTTTTTTGCAACATGAATAGTGTATTTTTTCTAGAGATCTGGTTAGCCCTGAGAAGGGCTGTTTTTTCTTCGCTTCAGATACACCTGCTTAATGCTCGCACCTCCCAGCCCGGGCACCACGGACGCAACGGCGGCTATAGTCCGCTTCCAATTTGCATTTGTTCTTGAAAAGGCAAAAGGGAGGGGGGGAGTGGCCTCATCATCCCAGTTTTCCCTCTCAGGGATAGTGAAGACTTCCCTCTGTCTTCAATTTTGCAGTCGGTGAGGATGAAGTCTTCTTATCTCTGGTACTGGTTCTGGTGCCTGTAGCTGACGTTATTGTGGTTGTGGTACTGGTTGTGGTTGTGTAGGCATCCTCACCTCAGGCTTGACCTCACACAGAGGCCTCAGTATGAGGTGAGATAGGATCCTTTCCTTCCCCTCTTCTTTCTTCTTTTTTTCCTCTTTCTCCTCCTCTATCCTGGTACTTTCTGCTATGGCCTCCATAGCCAGCTCATCTAGTAGGCGCCTGGCATACTCCAGGTGCATCTGATGTTCAAGAAGTTTAGAAATTCTGCTCATTTTGTCACTGTTGACGAGTGAACTATGGGGTAGCCGGGCTGACGAACGCTTCGCCTTATATGGCTGAGAAACGGATGTGAAGGTAAACACCCCCTTACACAAAAACTAACAATACCCACATTACCATCAATCACATGGAACGCGCGCACTTAAAACAAACACTCATTCACTTTTTTACCTATGATCACTAACTACAAACACACACACAGACACACTCTATCTTACAAGCTCGGGGAACGAAGTGCCTATAGATACACTTTTATATTTTGACATAAGAGACAGAAACGACGTGCTTATAGACACACTTCTATTTTTTAAACTACAAACACAAATTTTGGCAATTTGACTAGTATGTCTTTTCTAGAGGGTTGGGTAACCCTGAAAAGGGATGTTTTGTTTGAGGAGTGATGGGAATCTTTTATCTTCTAAGATTGCGTCCCCGTTTGGCAGCAGGCTTTTCCACAGGATAGGGTCTGCTTCTGCGGAAAGAGAAGGAAAACCCTTTTGTGTCCACTCGACAGTCTACAAAGCCTCTGTCTGGCTCATGTTGCTGTTGCTGCTGCTGATGCTGTTGTTACTCTCTCTGCTTCTTAAGTCTACACTTCTCTGTCCACTCTTTTTGCTCTTTGTTGATTTCATCTCTGAAGAGCTCTTCTGTCAGGTCTTCGACCACTTTCAACATCTTGACATTCTCTATCTCTTTAGGTTTGGGTATCAGCTTTTGCCTGACACGATGTGAATTCAAATAGGCTTCATTCAGCTTGGCTAGTCTTGGAGGCATCTTCATAGGTGAATGAGTCAACCATGGATGGTCAGACTGACTGACTGACTGATGGATTATAGTCGCCTATGCATTCGAGTGCTTTCGCGACTGGTTGTGGCCCCTGGCTGGGCGATTAGCCCCCTATTGGGGCGCTTAGCCCCGGGCTGGGCTTTTCAGCATATAGGAGGTATGAGCATGGTGCCATCACAGCCTCCTATTATCTACAGCGTCCCTTTCAGTCTGGCAACGAGGAAAGGCGGAAAGGATCCCAGGAAGAGGCCGCGTAAAACGCTACCGCAAGGCCCCCGAGACAACCCCGGAGCACGCCCAAGCCCAAAACCGTGTGCCCCGCACCAGCCTAATGCAAGGCCGGACTTTTTGGTCAAATTGTGTCTAGTTTTTCTAGTAGACGACCCTATACCAATGATGTGTAAGCCATCTGTGTAATTGTTCTTATAGTTTGGAGTTGTGAATTTTGAATAATTTGATAAGTTGGAATTTTGTGTACTGGGCGTACTTACGTGCTTGTATAAAAGGTGTCCAATCCGCGGGATGTTAGTCATCCCATAAGCGTTATTCGCGCGTAGGTTTTGGTGGTTGTTAATTTTGATAGTGGAGCCAAAGGATCGTTACTGTTTTCTTATCGGTCTTCTCACGCCAAAATGAAGACACTCTTGGTTAAAGAAAAAGGGTGAATCTCTCTCCTCAACTCCCACAATTTCGCCTGGAGATCGGGTTCTTAGTGGGAAATCTTTGATCAGCACTGGCTTGCCGATATAAGGATCCCACCCGGGTATTAGCTAGTATGTTTTCCTTAGCACCCGTTTTATGCCCGTACTTTTCGCATGTCTTTGCGGGTAGGTGTGAGGAGAGGGATGTTTGTAGGGCCAGTTCGAGTTGGGATTACAATAGCTCCTTCTTTCGAGGAGGAATTGTACCTCGAGCTGGGTCGCTTTTGCTTGTCCATGGGTTTTTAAGATTTTCCTTTGATATGTGTTGTAGCGGGTAGAGCTTCCCAGCTACTTCACCGTCTGTCCGACTCTCAATGGCCCCGCCTTCCCTGTTCTGATCTGATGTCGGGGTCATAGTGGGAAATCTTTGGTCAACACTAGCTTGTTGACGTCAGGATCCCACCCAGGTGTTTGCTAGTATGTTTTCCCTAGCACCTGTTTTATGTTCCCAGCATCCTTTTAATTTTGCTTGTCCGGGTGGGGGTCGTGGGAGGGCTGGAGTATCATGCCTGTTTTCAGGCGGTGGTTGGGGCAGCAGGTAGAGCTTCCTGGACTGCCCCATTGATTTAGAATTCTTTTGATTTTTTGGGTAGCGGGTAGTGCTTCCCGGCTACTTAACCACTTTGCTTGTCCGATACCAAATTAAATAAAATTAAAATAAATTGAAATATAGTAAGATAGAGTACCAAATAAGATAAAATTAAAATAAATTAATATAGAATATATAAAATAGAGTAAAAATAGAGAAAGTAAATAAGTAATGGGGTTTGGGGCAGCAGGTAGAGCTTCCTGGACTGCTCCAGGGGTTTATGCTTCCTTTGATTGGTGGCATAGCGGGTAGTGCTTCCCGGCTACATAACCACTTTTGCTTGTCCGTTACTAACTTCAGTAAGTTAGAATATATTTATATAACATATTTTATGATAAATTAATATACATTAAATATATACATAGCATAAATACGGCTACAGAACCACATTGTTCGTCCGTCACTAAATGAGTAAAAATAACCTAGTGTAAAATAGAGAAATAAAATAAATAAATAAATACTGGAAAATAAGGATGCTAATCAGGAGGTTCCCTCTCCTTCATTTCTTCTGTCCTGGGCTTTGTTTTCTGTTGTTGCCGTGGTCGTCGGTAGATCTTTTATCCGGCCGTTTTGGATGGCACGTTATGTTCCCCTCTTCTTTGCAGTCTCCTCTTTTGTCCGTCAGGTTATTGTCATATTGTCTTTGATTCAGCTAGTGTCGTAGTCTTTGTGGATTATCATGGTTAGGAGTTGAAATGTTAATGTTATTTGGGATGAATGAGGCGGGAGGTATTTCCAGTGTCATCGGGTTAGTATCATGCATATGGTGCTAAGTGGAAGGAGGAAGTTTAGTAGAGAATTTTTTTTTTTCCCTCCACAAAATAGGTGTTAGTGGGGATATTAGGTGCATGCCGGGGGAATGTTTTGATACAGGAGCGTTCATGCAGGGGAGGTGTTGGGGTAGCGTTATATTCTTAATTTTGTCTATTTCTGTCCTTTTGCGGCCTTATCGTTTAGGATTCTTTGTTTTGTTGTTTGGAAGTATTAATATCTGTGCCATATATCTTGTAGCGTGGGTTTATGTTTCTTGTTAGGACTTGCCATATGGCTGGCCCAGTGTCATAGTCTGTTTTGTAATTTTGTTTGTGGTATGGCGTTAGCCTTAAATTGTGTATTGTTGGTGCTATGTTTTATTTATATGTGATTGAATTTGTCAATTTCCTTCAGGAATAGAATAATGCTGTTGTAGGTGGTCTCTAAGTTTTTGTTCTTGTTTTTGTCCAATATTTCCGGGTACGTTGTTGGCGATCCGATTCGTTCTTGGTAATTCTTGAAGCTGTTTCACTGGAGTTTGTATTTATTACAGTCATTGAAGATGTGGTGGAGTGTTTCTGGTTCGGCGCAGTGCGGGCAGTTGGTGTTGTCGTTTTGTTGGTTGTTTACGTGTTTTCCGTAGCTGGTTTTTAGGAGTGTTTTACCTGTTTTTAGTCAGTTGATGACTTGTAGTTCTTTATTTGGCAATGTGGTTGTCTTTCTGATGTTCCTGGTTGCTTCTTTTTGAAGATGTTATAGGTGCCTACCTTTGTTAGAATTGTCCCAATGCTGTTGCCATTTTTGGTTTATTTGCTGTCTTACCTTGCTGTAGAGTTTTTGGACGCTGTAGTTAATGTTTTGCATTTCGTTGAGTTGGAGGCTTTGTTTGGCTGCGAGATCAGCTTTTTCGTTGCCAGATAGGTTGATGTGAGAAGGTACCCATAGGAATTCCACCTTAAACTGGTTCAATTCCAGTTCTCGTAAGATAACCTTTACTTCCTGTAGCATGTTACCCCGGCTTGTTGAGGAGCCTGTTTCTAGAAATTTCAGGACACTTAATGAATCCGCGATGATTACATGATGTTTGTTGGTTTGGGGTTTTATCTATGTCAACGCTCTTTTTATTGCCCAAAATTCCGCCGTATAAATGGAACATCCGTCTAGTAGTCTAGCTTCGATTTTGGTGTGTAGTTCTGGAACTATGATAGTTGCCGCTGTTCTGTTGAGTTCTTAAGATTTGTATCCATCGGTGTAGATTTTGGTGTGTAAGGGGTATTGTTCCTCTAATATGTTAGCAATTCCAGTTAGGAGTTTCCAGGGGTTGTGTTGTTTATGTCCTAGTGTCTGAACTGTAAGGTTAGTTGTGGGGGCGTAGTTCTTCCATGGTGTCAGGTCGTAGACTTTGTGTTGTTCTGCCTGAATTTCTGATATCCGCAATTCTTCTTTCAGCGTGTGGACTTTCTTCAAGCTGGGGGGTTTGGTACTAGTTTTTTGCTGAAAGGTCTCTCGCAGTTCCTGGTAGCTGTTCTAGCAGGGTTATTTTCCCTGGGTATGGAATTTCTGATAGCATATCGTAAGATATGTTCTTCTCTCCTGATGTGTAGGGGAAGTTCTCCTGTTAGTATCTGGAGTTCGTCGTTTGCTGTGTTCGGTAGTGCCCCTGTACATATTTTGAGGGCTTTGTATTGCATGGTGTTGAGCAGTTGAAGAAGGTTTGTGTTGGCTGAGTCATATATTTGGCATCCATAATCTAGTTTGGCTTTGATTAGTGACATGTAGAGCATAAGTAGTGTATGTTGGTCTGCACACCATGTTGTTCCTTTTATATGTTTTAGCAGGTTGAGATCTTGTTTACATTTGCTGGTGAGGTCTTTGATGTGGTGATTCCAGGTGAGGTTTTCATCTAGAGTCATTCCAAGGAAGTACGTCTGCTTGACAAAGGTTATTGGCGTTCCTTGTAGGTACAGGGTTGGATATTCTGGCTTGCGTTTCTTTGTAGGGGAGAAGAGCATTCCAACTGTTTTTCCGCTGAAAATTTTGAAGCCCCAGTTGTTCGCCCATCGCGAAATTGAATCTAGATTCTTCTGTAGTTGATTGAGGTATGTTTGGTTAGTAGGATTTCCCGCTTTCCAAATCCCGCTGTCGTCGGCGAGCTGGGACAGGTTAATGGAGTTGTCGATGTAGTCAATGAGGCTGTTGACCATTATGTTGAAGACGGTCGGGCTTATTACACCCCCTTGTGGTGTTCCGTTTTCCAGTGTGTATGTGTTTGAGGTCTTGTCGCCCACTCTAATTTAAATTTGTCGCACTGTTAGGAAGTTTGCTATCCATCTATGCATCCTGCCGTTGATTCCGTAATGATTTAGTTTGGAGATGAGCCCTTTGGTCCATACCAGGTCGAATGCTTTTTCCAGGTCGAGGAAGATCGCTATGAGGTGTCTTTGTGATTTTTGTTTAGCATTAAAGGCTAATTTAATGTCGGCCTCTAGCCTGATCAATTGGTCCATTGTGGATCGTTTGTTACGGAAGCCGCTCTGGGTTTCGGATAGCAGGTTGTTTGCCTCTAAGTGGTGTTTAATCCTGTTGGTTACCATTGTTTCCATGATTTTACATATGGAGTTTGTTAGTGAGATAGGTCTGTATGAGGTAACAAGTTTTGGATCCTTTCCGGGTTTTGATATTGGTATGACGATTGCTTGTTTCCATGATGTTGGGATGTTGCCTGTTTTCCATACTAGGTTTATCATGTCGACTGCTATCCGTTGCACGTTTGGGGGTAGATGTTTATAGATGGTGTATCCGAGTCCGTCTTCACCTGTTGCGGTGGGGTTTTTGTTTTGTAGGGCTTGTTTCCATTCATATAGTGTAAAGGCGTCGTTTAGAGGGGATGTGTTGCTGATTTGTTCTGCGCACTGGTCTGTAAATATGTGAGGGTATTTTTCCTCCATGAGCTGTCTTTGAGCCTTAATTGCCTGTGTGTGGTTTAGATTTCTACTAGAATGGGCGAAGTGTTGCGCTAGTAGTTCCGCCCTTTGTTGGTCAGTTTGTGCTCCCGCTATTCGTGGAGTTGAGTTTGGGGAGTTCCCTCTGATAGCTTTAATTTTTGCCCATAACGAAAGCCCTACTCGAAAGCTAGATGGTCGTTTCTCGTATATTTGTGTGTTTTCCTTGGTGTTGTTGTTGCCTGTGTAGGTGGTGTTGTTTGTTGTTGTATCTGTGGTGGTCCCTTGTTTTGTTGAGATTTCTTTCTTTGGATTTAGTGTTGCCTTGTCCTGTGTCCTTGAGATTGTTGTTTCGTTGATGATCGTGTGTTTTCCAAGTTCTGTTGTTGGCGGCGTGTTGGTTATTGGTGTTACTGTGTTGTTTTGTGTGGCGTCCTCGATTCGTGTTGTATTTGGTTCACAATTGTGGTAGTGTTGCTCTTTGTGGTTTATGGTTTCTAATGTTGTTGTTGTTGTTCTTTCTTTGTCGCTTGCTTGTGTTGGCGTCTGTGTTGTTGTTATTTGGTTTTGCCCCTGTATTTTATTGTTTTGTTATTTCGGTTTCCGTTTGCACTTGTATTTGCATTGGTTTCCGTCGTTTTGTTGCTTCGATTTCTTCTAGTGCTTCTTCAAGGTTGGTAATGGATGCTTTTGTCAATGTGGTGGTTTGTTTAATGTATCTTTTTGCTGTGCCAGTTAAGATTGTTTTGGTGATTTGCCTTGTTGATGTCGTGGATCGATATGTCCCTATGTGGATAGTTCTGGGTGGGTCTTGGTGCCTTTCTAGGGTAGTGGTAGGATTATTTGTTTCCTGGGCTTCTGTGTGGGTGGTTTTTCTCATCTTACTGATAAGTTTGCTGAGTTTATTGGCGTCCCGTCTATTCCTGTTAAGGAGTTTCACTTTGTTGCTGGGTCTTTGTTCCATGTTGTATTAATTGTATTGTTGTACTTATGTTGATTCTTGTCTGTCTTACCTGTTTTTGTTTATACTTTTACGTAATGTTATCCCTTGGTTACTTTACCGGGTTGCTTAAAATCTTACGTAATGCTGTTGAGGGAATTAGGTATGGCTATATGAATAGGTAAATAAAAGAGTATCTCTGTGATTTTTAGTTTAGTGGGTAGGATGGGATCTCATGTGCATGCACAATTTACGAATTAGGTATATAGTTTGTTTGTTTACGTTTCAAATTTGTTTTGTTTACGGTTGTAAGTCGAATTTGGTTGGCCACTGGCTTTGTTTTGATTTGTTATTGCGGTATTTTTGGTAGTTGATATCGGGCCAAGTGTGCCAAGTGTGGAATAGTGTTAATTAGCTTTAGGTGCTTGTTAGAAGTAAATATTGTATATAACGTTGTATTGCTTATGAGTACGGGTCTAGCTATATGGTTTCTAATATTTGCTTGTAGTGAGTTATTTTTTATTTAATTTTGTACCGAATAGTAGTGTGTTTACATGTTAGTTGTACTCAGTGAGGTTATTATTTAGGTAGACGTACTGGTCTGTTTGGCCGATGATATCAGGTTTTGTTTACCTAGTGGGGGGATAAGCTCCGGTAGTTACAAGTTGTTATTATATATTGAGCTTGTTTGTTTTTGTAAGGGTGTCTGACTGGTTATTTGGTTGGGCGCTTTCCCTGAATGTTGTTTTGGTTCTGTATCTCCGCAATGGGATAATGTTAAGTAGTTATGTGCTCTTGTAACAGCTTAGTATTCTGTGGTGAGCTTATTTGTAGATGTAAGGTCGAAGATGATTGGTTGGTTGCAAGAGCGTACTTTGTATTTGGAGTTATCGTTAGGGCTGGTTAAGTAATCTGTGATTTGATAATCGCCTAATTATATAAGTAAAAGTTTCAGGCGGTGTGTAATACAAACAAATGTATTCGTTGCGTGTGTATTTTGATTGTAGATTTTAGTTATTAGTGGGGACGGGTTAGTATTGTTATATGGGGGAGCTGGGTTATTGGGTTGATAAATTAAGAGCAAATCAAAAGCAGTAATAAGATGAGTTTAATGGTAGAGATTTCTAGAGTTTTTAGTTGTTGTTAGTTGTGTGTTAATGTAATTTAATATTTTCTTTACCTTACGGGAGTTAGCGCAAGCACAGTCAGTTTAGGTCCAGTATCGGGTTACTGCGGTCAGTGGCCAGTCAGGATTCCTTTGTTCTTGTGGTAAGGCACTAAATTTCTGAAGGTTATCCAAGACTGCGTTGATGAAGAAAATACACACAATATTGTCCACACACCATGGAATCTGTGCTTTGTAATATCACATGATTGAATCGTGTCGTCTGGGCATTTCTTCTCATAAAGTCGATGATGGCGTCTTCCAAAGGCGGTAATCCACACGAATCAAAACAGTTCACTGGTGTCGTCGCTGTCTAGTTTCCCATCGATGTTTTTTCTCCGAATAAGTCAGTGAAGGAAGAAATGGTTACACTGGTCTTTACATCACTTTATCCCAGTAACAATTACAATTCCTTGCTAAAATTCTGTCAAGATATTCGCTCAGGAAATGCTTAGCTAACAATTCACACCTAATTTTTTCTTTGAAAATGTCTGAAAAGTTATTCACTCTGCATACATACTTCCTACTCCTTTCTGAGAGAGCCTCTATGCATTTGATTTCCGAAGAAGTCAAGGATGGGAAGGAATGGTCAGGCAAGTCTTTATACCACTCCTTCAACACTATCTCTTCTCTTAGAAGAAGCCAAGCGTACTCCTGATACTTTGCAAACCTTTCTTCTTGCCTCATATTATACCCTATCAAATATTCATTTGATAAAAATCCAAGACTTGAATATTCGTCAATCATGCGATCTATGATTTCTCCTGCCAGGTGTTTAGCATAAGTCCTGATTAAAAGTTCTTCTGTTTCTGGCCATCTGGGCAACATGTTCTCTTCATCTTTATCTTTTTGGGTAGTTGGTTCTTTTTCCATCATATCCTTGCATTCCATTTCCGAAGATTCTCCACCATTCAAAGAGGGATTACAGTCTTCCATAGGTTCTAATAGTCTAGAATGACTCCTCCCAAACTGTTGATTCTATCATATTATCAAATTCGGCATACCGGATGACGTTCACCGTCTCGGCGAGAGCTTATGCAGACTGAAGCTACACACGCAGTGGACCAGATTTTATAGGGTGGAAATGTCCCTCGTCGATGCCTTGGTCTGGAGTGAAATCAAAGGCCCACAAAGTGTAACCTCCAGCATAATCGTGGTACGAAATGCCGTGACCGGTGTTGGTTCCTAGCTGTCCGATAGCTTCGTACAGGGACAAGTGCGATCTCAAGTAATTATTCTGGGTAAAGTTAGATTCGAAGGGTCTGGTACACAAAGTCTTACTATCGCGACTAACTTCGATCTTGGACACTCTGTAGTGCTTAAACTGAAAAGGATTGGCAGTGACGGCTCCGTTGAGGGCTGCATTGGAAACGATGCCAACGATTAAACGTTTGGGTAACTGTCCTTGGAACAGATGATCTTCGATTTTGGATAGGAGTCCAGCAGCAGTGATGAAAGTTTTCACTTCACGCGTCGTATCGGATACTTGGCGGTCAGAACGACTCAGTGTGTGTGACTGATGTAGTTTCACGCTTTAGGTAACACTTCCACACGGCGCACGTAAAGTCTGGCTTCTTGGATGATGGTTTTGTACTCGTTGGCATGAGCGATCAAATGGAAAACGCTACTGCTGAGATTCAGTCTCAGGCGGATATCCACTCCGTTCAGCAAATACTTGTCTTGCAACCACATGTCCAAATGCAAACGATCCATCAGTTTTAACCTACGTCCTTGCAGGATTTTCTTTCGACGGTTGTTAAAGCCCACATTTTGAGGATCGTTATCTGCTGTTAGGGCTGTGTCGATAAACTTGTCCTCCCCTGCTGTGTCGGGTTTCCATACCACGCAAGCATCCAGATGAAAGTTCTTGACCTCTTTTTCGTACTCAAGAGATTTTCCAGGTACGCTCGGTAAGGGTAAGTATCCATGCTGCTACTGACCAGTTTGTTGGTCAAGTACAAATCCACTTCGCTGAACAAGGAATGCATAAAATTATTGACGGGAGCTACTCTAGCATGGGCTCCCAGAGCGCTGTCGTCCGTTTTGATCAATTTAACTTTCAAGTACAAGTAACTGCTATTCAGATCGATGTAATCTTCCGGCTGTCCTTTGATTTCAGACTCGATGGGAGCTGAATCCGTCAACGAGGAGACGGGATGAAATTCCACCCTTTGGGATTCTTGCATCGTCATCATGGTGGGTGGCATGGCAAACAGATCCAGTTCCGACTTGGAACAGGCGCAAGACTCTCGGTGAATCATGTTTTCTTTCTCTCTGTGATTTAATAATCAAAAACGTCTAAGTCTCGGACGGATCTTCTTTTCTTAGTCTTTCTAGCTCTGGGGGTATGAAGTCCTTTGGAGGGGTGTCTTATTCTTCTCTTTCTGCCTTGTCCTTGCTGTGGCGTCAGGGAAGCATGAATGTCCGACTCGACAGCGTCCGGGGCATTTATAGGAGTTTCTCGTAGGCCCAAAATATCTTTGACCGTTTGAAGCAAGATATTTTGCCAGCTCTCAAGAATGCTTCTTTGGGGTTTTATTTGTCGATGATGACCTTTTGAAGAAATTCTTTGCCTTACGTCAAAGCAAGGTGTGCAATTCTCGTGTCACCATCGGTTTAAAAAAGGGGGCCACTGAACAAAAGGCAGATTTCAACATATTTGAGTTCTTCTCGTTGGGGTGTGGGGGAAGGGTCAGCAAGGACGCTTCAGTCTTACTAGGAATGGAAGCTGCTGACGGTGTTTGAAAGACTTCTCGTGCGTCTTCTTCCTCATGCATCCGTTGGGCTGCATCTGTCTTGACCGCTCGGGGTAGTGGTGTTGGTGATAGACTTTTCATTAGGGCTTTAAAATCATTCACAGTTGGTAGAGCAGTTTCGTTTAAAGCTTTCTGGTGAAAGAGTTGAAGTCGTTGCAATAGTTGACCGTACCGTTGCGATTTTTCCGTTTCTGACAATCGTTGTGATCCATCAACGATTGCAATTCGTGGTGTAACTGGGATTTTCGGTCAAATGAGGATTGGGAGGCAAATGCGGGTCTGTTGTTCTTGCCAACGATGGCATTCCATCCATCGTTTGTAAGGCACTAAAGCCAGTTTTCGTCCTTCCATCAGATTCCAAAGGTCGCGTCTGAGATCTTTTGACTCCAGAGGTCCCTTTTATCTTCATGACCCTTTTTATCTTGGACCCATGGGTAAAACACTTCCCAGGACTCCTCTTAGCATGGCTCTCGCTGTTCCTTTGACGAGAGGTCCTATCAGGGGTAAAAATCCTGCACCAACATATTTTACTTTTGACGAATAGGGATTTTCTTTTGGAGCATTTGGCGAGGAATGTGTCGATGTTAGGCTAAGCATTCTCTCTGGTGTTTAGACAAACGTATGGTTCTTTTCAAAACATTCAGACAGCAGTCGCTCACGGTATCGATGACATCTTTGGAGGCGGTTTGAATGAGTTGTTTTCGCATGGGTGGATGGGATTTGGATAGGACGGACAACATGTCCCAATGCTTGGCTAAACGAGGAGGCAGTCCCTTCCTTTTCTTTCCTTTTTTGGAAAGTGAGTGGTGTGCACTTCTTTTAGGGAACATCTTTTTGGTTCAGGAGCAAACAATACACTGAAGTCCATGGCTTGACATGCATCCTTTTATATTATTTTTGGACAGGTGGTAATAGACGAGGAAAACTTCTGAGAAGCTGTGGTAACCATACAGGCATAAAAATCCTCCCCTTTGGTTGCGTCTTTTTTTCTTTGGACGACTGGGTCTTTTCAGGGTTAGACATCGATGCTTGGCTAAGAGTTGTTTTAGATGACGAGACTGTCCTTTTCTTTTACCTTTTCCTCTTTGGACAGGAGAACGGCGATGGTGATGGCGTGCACTTCTTTGAGGGGATATCTTTGGGCGTCCAGGAGCACAAAAACCACTGATACCCATCGTCTGCCCCAGGTCTTTTTATACTGGAATGCTTCGCCACTGATTGTCTTTATGTCGTATCAACTTGATGACAGGCATCACGCGTCGTGGAGGGGTTTGCAGAGAAGTAAATCGGGACAGTTCTTGCTTGGATAAATCCAGTAAACTCTGTAACATGCCCAATCTCTCTTGGACTTTTATATTGGGAGCAGGTACTTTGTGAGCAGCTTCCGCTGCCGCTGAAGAGGAGTAGGGTGTGACCGCTGAAGGAGAAGTTCTTGGAGAAAACCTGAGGCTACTGGAGACGTCGTCACCGTCGCTGCATGTCGTCGTTAGCGAATGTAAGGTTGCACCCTGGCTGAGGAGCCTCTGTTGCGGGTAGAAGCTGTTTTCTGGGAGCTTTTCTTTTTCTTTTTCTGGAACTTTTCTTTTTCTGTGGCTGTGACCTGGTCTTGACACCACTGCTGTTTTTCTTATTCTTCTGGGTACCTTTGGGCCGGCGACTGTCATTTGTCTTGGGGAGGACTTTGGGGGCATTGGGATTCCATTTTAGGAGGGAGAGGAAGATGACACCTGCTAGAGAACCCATACCTCCAGGTTTCAAAATGATTTGCTTTTTGGTTTGAATGTGGATGCGGGGATCTGCCAGTTGCGTCAAGCTACTTTATTTCTCTCAACAAAGCGTTTGGTTTGATGTGAAATGTGAATGATGCCTTGCAGTAATTGACGTGCTGTCACCGTAAACCATCGTAAGACTTCTCTGAGACCGGCTTGTAAGACACGAGCACGTATTTTTGGATTTTTTCGCGACTGATGGCGTACAAGGCACGAATCAATTTGACGGGAAGATGTGACTGAAGGGACTTTTCTTCCCTTAACAAAATGATTATCCCTTAACAGAAAAGTGTGTGTGTGTATGTATGTATGTGTTATTGTATGCACGCGTTCGTTTGTGTGTGTATGTATGTGTTGTTTTTGTTTGTACTCATTCGTTTGTGTGTATGTGTGCGCGCGTACATTTGTATGTATTTTCGTTTGTTTTCCTTAACCAAAAGTTTATCCCTTAACAAAAAGTGTGTATGTATGTGTTTTTATATGTACGCGTTCGTTTGTGTGTGTGTATGTGTGTATGTGTTCGCGCGTACGTTTGTATGTGTTTGTGTGTTTGTTTCTTTCCCTTAACAAAAAGATTATCCCTTAAATTAAAGTGTGTGTATGTATGTTTTTGTATGCATGCGTTCGTTTGTGTGTATGTGTATGTATGTGTGTATGTGTGCACGCGTACGTTTGTATGTGTTACTATTTGAGTGATTGTATGCGTACTCCTACCTTTTTGGGTATATTTGTGTGTTTTTATGCGTGCTCATACGTTTGTGGGTGTGTACATTTGTTTTTTATGCGTGCTCGTACGTTTGTGTGTGTGTGTTTGTGTGCGTGCGTGTACGTTTATTTGTGTGTGTGTATTTGTGTTCGTCTGCGCTTGTACGTTTGTGTGTATGTGTTTGTTTTTTAACTTCACATACAACCCTTGTCCCTAATCTATGTTGATAGTATATAATGGGTTCTTTCTTCCCTTCTGGGTGAATAGTAGATATTAGGGTTATTTTCTTCCCTTTTGTGTGAATAGTAGATATTGGGGTTATTTTTTCTTCCCTTCTGTGTTGATAGTAGATATTGGGTTAGCGGATAGTATATAATGGGTTGTTTTCTTCCCTTCTGTGTAGATAGTAGATAATGGGTGAGTGGATAGCATATAATGGGTTGTTTTCTTCCCTTCTGTGCGGATAGTAGATAAGCAGCAGGGAGGGTTAATCGGAGAACTTTTAGAATAGTCCATTCGCGAAAATAAAGCTTTCCACAAAAACGAAAATGCGAGGTTAATAACGCTAAACCGAGGCCTCTAACCGACCGAGATATCTCTCTAATTGGGTTATTGTATCTTTCGACGCTTGTATTTGCGTCCTCATTTACCTACTCGGACTCTCACTGTTTGTCGTCACCCTCCCTGCTGCTGTCTCTTAACCAAAACTTTTATCGAGATCTATGCGATATCGACCGAGGATCATGTAAATTTATCTTGATAAATCCGTGTGGGGTAGCTTGCGCGTGCAAGAAGAAGTTTTTGCATTTTATCATTTCTGTGTCCTCTGAACACCAAGTCAGTGGATGTTTCTTAACGTGTGTGTATCAACACCATTAAATACAACCAGAAGATTGCAGTTATCTCTGATCACTTTACGTATTTGCGTATATCGCTGAGTAACATATATAACATCGGTGTTTTTGTGTCTGCCTCGTGAAAATATCCGAGCTGGATTTGATTGTTTGTCTAGCATTACATCATTGTAAACTGCGAGATTATTAATACATCCATCGAGATCATCCACAGATGGAGCATCATCAATATCGGTAATAAAATCAATAATATCGTTGCCGTCCTCGTCCAACAATTTTGCATTTTCATTAAAAATCTTTAAGTATGTTGTAGCATCGCTGATTATCTACAGATGGTGCCACTAAATACAACTTATCCCACTTGAGCCATCTCATTATCAGGTTAAGCAACAATTGCGTCTTACCAGACCCAGATGGACCTATGATAATTAGTCTGATAGAATTTGGTAGCGCAGTATGATGCTTGACTGGCTCTTGCTTTCGTGTCGCTGAAAAATCAGTGATATCCTTGTTGTAGAAATGTAATAAACAATATCAGTTTATACTGTGTTCGATGCAGAGCGCCCACCCCTACCAATGGATTAAAAACAATAACGACGAGGAATAAAAAGCGTGCACTTACAGGCAAGTGCATGAAATGTGGTACAAGCCAATAAAGATTTAACTCTCACTTGACTAATGTCAATGGTGGTGATATCGCTGCTTCATTGGGAAAATTACCAGGAGCTCCATGGGCTAAGTACCCTGGCGAGAAGCATATTCCTGGATATAATTATTGTGGTCCTGGAACCCGACCTGATATCCGACTTTGACGAATGAGACCAACCAAGACCTGGAGAGTATCCATTAAATGCGATTGATCAAACATGCCACTTTCATGATCTTGCGTATAAAAATCCAGATTTACAACAACGACATAGTGCAGACATGATGTTGATTCACACTCTAATATCTGTAAAAAAATAAATCTGTCAGAGAATCACTAGCTAATTGGCTAGTAAGATCTGCGATGAAAGGTAAACTAGTGCTAGGGGCCGGTAGTTAGTTGGCCGATTACTAATAATAACGGAATCGATTTGTTATAGCCCAAGAGGATATTGGAAAGGTAGAGCAGCGATTAGTAAACTTGCTGATGCGGCAGGTGTCGCAGGTTCTGTTACTGCAAATTGGTTAGCACGACAGGCAATATGGCAAATTTATCTGCCACCACCTAAAAAATTCAGTACGTACATTTTGATGTCAGCACTCCCAATGAAGTTCATCAAGCAGATATTTTGTTTTTACCGCATGATACTATTAAAACTGGTACACGTCAATCGCGCACATACAAATACTCGTTGACGGTCGTTGGCGTTGCAAGTAGATATAAAGAAGCAGAACTACTATCAACAAAGGCAGCAACTGAAGTTGCATCTGAGTTTGAACGAATTTATCAACGAGGATCCTTGCGATGGCCACAGTTGCTACAGGTTGATTCTAGCAAAGAATTTCTTGGTGCACTAACGTCGATGATGAAACAACATAACGTCAAAATCAGACGAGGATGTACCGCAATTCATCGCGATCAGGCAATAGTTGATTGATTTAATCGAACACTTGTTTAGCGATTGTTTGGATATCAGTATGCGCAGGAAATATCCCTGAATAACGTTCAGAGATCTCGTGAATGGGTTGCAAGACTACCAAGTGTGATAGCTGCGTTAAATAACGAAATTACTCGTGGAACTTCTATGAAACCCATCAATGTGAACAACATAAAACACATACCATTTAAGCGAATGACTCTTTCTAAAAACAACCAGTACTAGATAATGTGACTGTCAGATATTTATATGAATATGGTGAACTTGAATTGGGTAAATAAAGAGCGACTGACCCAGTCTGGAGTGTAACCACACATAAAATTTTCAGCGTGGTAAGATCCACGGGTAGACCTGCAATCTACAGACTAGATTCAACTGCTCCTCAACGTGGATTTGTACGCGAACAATTACAAGTAATTCCCGAAGATACACAATTACCACCGCCTTCACTTCTGTGAGAGCAGGACATCAGCGCCCCCTCGTCATTTACAATCAAGACAGGTCAACATCACATTTTCGAGTGTATGGCCGAGACTGCTATTAATTCTATCCACGGTAAATTGTCGTGGGTCATTAGAAGAATACTGCCACGACATTATTGTGTTACAGCAAGCACAGTGACTATTTTGTTGTTGTTTCATTGTAATGATAAATTCAATATCAAGATCAAGTCACGCTTACTTTTTTGTCAGATCGTTGATAACCAGCTAATTTTTTCCTTACCATATCATCGCCATTGCTAGCAGTGGTTTTCTGAGCCATTGTGCAGTATATGATAACCCTCCGTAGCTGACACATCCTTCTAACTCTCGACACTGCTAGATAAACTAAATTTGACGATTCCATCCGATCATCGGCACTACAGATATTTGTATCAAAAATATTCAATCCTTGTGACGAATGAATCGTTATAGCATATCCTAGAGTCCATGGAGATTTGTCCATCGTTATCGCGCTCTCAACAGCACTCACAGGAATAACAACATTATTATTAAGAACGAGTTTTTGTTTCTCCTTAATTCTAGGAATCTCAGTTTCAATATTTTGTTTGCGTTTATCTGCTGGTCGATAACATAATGGCACAGGTAAATCTGAAAACTCTTCTTTATGTAACAGAAATAATTGCTGTTGAAGTGAATTACGAACTACCTTCCGACTTGCAACTATCACATCAGCAGGCCTCTATAAATTCCAAAAATCACTCATCACAGTTTCTGGAATTACTTCACGCATTATCTCACATTGAATCTTATCTCGCTGCAGTCTGATTAATTTTTTAAAGTTTTTCAGCGGTTAATCAGTAGCTCTATGATCATCAATTATTTCCTCATAATAATCTACGAACTTTTTCAGCCATTCATGCGGAGATGATCCAACAAAGGGTGGTAGTTGACCATGATCGCCACACATGATGACAGCAGTATTTCTCGTCAACAAGAAATATTTTTAATAATCTAAAGACACTGTACATATCTCATCCCAGATAATAATCTTAGGGATGTATTTCTCGCCCATTCGCTCAGGAGTCCATGCATCTCCTTTCCATCTAAAGAAACTGTGATAAGTATGAGATTTAACTCCTC